>JAAAKO020003538.1:0-21139 GCA_010015015.2 Bolitophila cinerea | reverse complement strand
AATTTAATTACGCCGGAGGTTTCCGGAGCAAAAACTTATTTTTGTAAATTTGCTTTTATCTATTCCAAATGGCCTATTAAGATATCCGAATTATTTAGAATAGATAATAATTAAAAAATAAAAAGAAAAAAATAATAATAAATTAAAAAATGAATTAGAAAACAAGACACATTTGAAAGATTTATATGTCCGGCCTATATCAGGCTATTTGCAAAATCTAATACATATTAGAATTAGGACAACAAAAACCCGTATGATATAATCTATAGTGCCTGCAAAGACTTTAATAACAATTAACACAACATGTGCGATCTCGAAGAAGGAAAAAAAACATTCACTTACATAATAAAAGCCGAGTGTGTGTCGCCGCTATCGGCATCATCATAATAAAAGCAAAAACACAGAACCCAATGATCGCGAGCAACCTTGACCCAACTCAAAGAAGAGGCAAAAACGCTTATATATACATTCAGACTCACCAAGAACTGCGTGATCTTGTATTCATAAGAATATATATATATAAGATTTTTTATCGTATACATTTATACCAGTATGTTTTGTTTTGTATTAAAGTGTACGCTAGGAAAAGAAGAACAAGAGCGAAAAGAACAGAACAACCTCGTCTTGACACGCGCATTGCGACCGCGAAACTCAATAAAATTCTAATTTGGACCCATATATAATATTATATGTTTATATTTATAGTATTTTGAGGCACGCACAGTGCAGAGAAACAAATGAACGATTCGAATGCACAAACACCATTTCGTGCAATTTTTCAAAAGAACCATTGTGATTATGTGTGTGTGTGCCAAGAGACGATAACGACGGGCAAAAAAATATTCCCAACAACAACAGCATCTTCAGCATATATTAGATATAGCAGGCATGTCAGCCAAAATACCTTTAGTCTTAGTCGCACAAAATAAAGGATCCATATTCGAGCTTAAAATGTCGGCAGCTGGATGCTAAATTGAAAATTACGACAATTTTTTTCATAAAAGATAAAGATTTAATTATGAAAACTAAAGAATTATTTTTCAAAAATATACGCTATTACTCTTTAGGGATCTCCTCGAACTATAAAGCTAAACGGTTTTCAAGTCTCGCCGGTATTCTTCTAATTTAAAGGTAATTGCTAACTTTGACAAAATCTTACTCCAAGGGTGTAATTTTTCAAAACTCCTATTATAGTTTTGTAATCAGAAAACCATTCAGAAGAGCATAATTGCAATAATTAATTGGACAATAAATTTATTAAATTTAGATTTGGACACTGGCCATTAGCCTTCCTCGAGACAAAAGGTTACATATTTTAAGGGTTATATTATGAGATTGGCGTGGCCGGCCGGCCGGCTGACAAGTATGGTATATATGGTATGTATTTGTATATTATATAGTATATATACCCAGAAAAAATCTCAGCAATAACAAAATATCTCACATCTTCTTCGTCGTCGGTTGCTGTTGAGAGATTGTATACGAGTCTACATAATACAGATTAAAACCAACAAAGCAACGCTACGATGATCATACGATGTATGTTTTTATGGTATATTCAAGTCGATTGTTCAAACATGTGCAAAACATAAAACACACGTCACATTCTGAGCTGCGAGCCAGAGTCGGGTCACAGCGAGCACGAACACTATGATTTATTGGGATGAATGCGTTCGAACCCAAACAGACACACAGAGACATGTAAAGCAATCACAGACCGAGAAAAATATAATACTCAGGTCGGACATTGCCATCTCGCCTTACTCGTCGAACTCTTTTCGTCAAGATCAGTCTCACACACACACACATACAGACGAAACTCGGCTCAGGGGCATAAATATACTGTTGGAAATTATTTTACGACTATGCGCAAGCGCATAAATATGCATATTTATAATACGTTAATTTTTTTCTTCATTATTTAGCACATGCATTTTTATTTGTGTTAATGTGAGGTACACGAAGAAAGACGCGGGAGTCGGCGTCCGAAGTGTGTGACAGAATTTTGAATAAGCATAAATAGATTTCCTGAAAAATTATCATTATTTTAATGGACGTGTCTTGAGTGTATATTTTGTAAATCAGTAAAAATACTTTTATGGCACTTGGCATATGCATTAGAATGTGCACGTTTCTAATCAGCGCGTTGAGTTAGTTTATGACCTGATTGTATACCGTAATCGCACCGACATAACTTTGTGCCGAGTCTTTCCCACCGGAACTAGCACCAGGTCGTAAACGTTAGGGGTTTTTCTAAGTATTTATTTTATGTAGGTTTTTTTTAAAGGATTTGTAGGAAGAATGTTTCAAACATGACACATACATTTAATTGTTTCGTTTAATCATCTGAGTTTCTATAAAGTGGATGATTGAGGTTTTTGGTTTTTGTTATTTAATTTTCTTTTATGCTTATCTAGTCAGATTGTCTTAAATACTGATACTAGCCAATATTATTATTACATAATATAAGAAAAGTTATAAACACGCGTTGTCCGTCCGTCCATCATCTAGTGGGGATTTGGATTTTACAACGCAGATTTTCGCCCAAACGTTTATTTGGACTTTTATTTATGCGAATTTATCTTAACAATTAAAATTTGAACATAAGAACTTTCTTCCAATTCAGTACAATCAAAATTTAACTATTTGTACGTAATTTGGGTGAAATTATGATGTTTATATTTGTTATGTTTCAAATACTAATTTATTAAAGTCTGTGGTTTTTAATATTTTGTTATGTTTTTTAACGAATGAATGAATGTCTATGAAATAAAATTCCATTGTAGTTATTGCACGCCGCCTCAACTAATATCATAGCACACACCTAGTTAAAAATAAAAGTGTAAAAAGCTTATTTTTTACACATTTGCTTATAGCTTTTTAAAAAAATTATCGGCCCCTAATTTACTCTAAACCAAAAAAAACATAAACAAAAATCATGGATTTTTTTGTAAATTTTGCATGTATGTTTGATCTTCAACCACATGGGTTAAATTTACAAGGAGTTTTACGTGCTTTAGTTAGTTGTAGGATTAATTTTAGGGCTAATTAAGGCCTAAGAAATTTAATTTCTCTAAATTTAGTATACAAGACTGTTGCTAAAATTTAATAATAAAAATAATAAAAATTAACTGCATTATTACAATTTATTTCATTTATACCCTTATAAATGTATCACATTGCCTTTGTGTTTCCGACCGCTTCCGATTGCTTTCGACAATGATGTGTATTTCAACTAATCTAGTACTCATACTGATTCGAGTGTCGGAACCGGTCGGAATGACAAATCGAAGGCAATGTGATAAAGTTTTTTTAATTGTAGCATTCTCAGTCTTATAATTAATACTTCAACTAATTACTAATTTCTAAGACCGCCCTTGAATTTTATATAGAAAACTTAAACCCTTGTCGAAGGTTAAACATGAATATAAAATTCTGAAAAAAAGCACGATTTTTATTTCTGTTTGGAGTAAATTTTGGGGCGGCCCGATAAAAATTGGTTTAAACCTCAAATAATGGCCTCCCCTAATATATATATATATATATATATATATAGTTATATATACTTTTATTGACCAAATGGAAGCAGCAAACAAAAAAAAAATAATTCCGAGAAATCGCACACCCGCACACGCAAACGCGATTAAATCGCGCGCGCGAAAAAACTGCCACACGACAAAGCTCACGATTTGCGTGCTATTGAAAGTCGGTGTTTCGATTATAAATAAAATTTATAACAATGAATTTACGTACCTTTTCATATTCATATTTATGTAGCTATATAAACGCGCGTATAATTGTGCTTTATGAGAAGTTGGCGCATTAAACTTCCTACTCTCTGAGCAACGTGAGCGTGAGCGTGTGCGCATGCGACAACTGCTTTTAACATAAAGAGATTCAATGCGCGCGCACAGCCGAGACCTGAGACCCGAGAGCACTTTATGATATTTGCGAGCTCACAAAACAGTTCACACACAAAAGCAAAGTCGCATTTTAAATGGTACACATAATATACACTATAAACATGTAATTTATGTTGTCTGCATACAAATTAGTTCGCATACAATGTAATGTATATATATAATATTATATAATATAGGTTCAACACGTTGTGTGTTTATTTTACTTTCAGTCGAACCGAACAAAAACATACAAACATTTCTTAGGATTATAATTTTTGTGTTTTACATTTAAATAATTTGTAAAGAGAGTAAATTTATAATAATATTTTGTCGTGCAAAATGCCTATGCCAGATTAGAGTAAATTAGTAAATTGCTTTTCAAAAATCCTTTCAATTATGGATACATGCGTATTTTATGCCTGAAGCTTTAGGATGGTTTTATAACTGGCATGGTGAGACAAAGTGGTATTGTCATAAAAATGTGTTTATTGAAACAAAAAAAAATGTATGCACAATTATTTTTTTTAAATGCACGCTAGATTTTAACCCACCTATAACTATCCAATTACTAGATTATTATTAGCTTGTAGTGGTAATGATCGTCGGGTATATAATTATAAAATAATATATTTTTGCATACATAATTAGGGACATTTACAGTTGAAATCTTTATATACTTGTATAATGGCCATATTATAATGTTTCTATAATAATTAAGAGAAAATAAAAATAAACGTTCGCTTTGCGTGTGTTATTTTCAATGTTAAAATTAAATTAATTAAACAACAAATAAAACCTCTGCTCTAAATAATAGTACCAACTATGTTATTACTATTTTTAAAAGAAAAAACATTTCGTGTTCTACTTTGCATCTGACTTATTAAGATTAATGCGTATTGTTCATATGCGCAATTTGTATATACAAAAACTTCGATGTATTATATTTCAATAACTTTGATGCTCACGCGCGTAGATCAATCATCAACAAGAAGTGTGTGCGATCGTTGAACCGCTTAGCGCAAAATAAAGCAATTAGAAATTATTTGAATGATATGCGTTTTTTTCCCTATGTGCTGCTTACGCTTTAAAGCTAATTTGAATGCGAATTACTAACTTTTTACGGTGTATAAACAGTTTAAATTTCATGCAGATCCTCCGCTTAAAATGATAAATTATTTTGCGTTCGCTTGAATGTATTAAGATGGATTAATTACACTGGATATGTATTTGAGTTATGGTAACTGTTTAACTTAAGTAAAAAAATTAAACGCATAATTATTTTAAATATATCATAATAATTTGCATTTAGTAAAATTGTATAAACAAATATTTTTCTAATTTTAATTTTAGGTTTTACAGAAGTAATTTATATCCTAAACCATTTTTTTTAATGCCAATCTTAATTAGAAAGAACATAAATTAAATAGAGTAAAATGTTTTTTTTTTAAATACTGTTTTGAAATTATATTCTGGATAAACAATTCAGGAATAGAGAAAAAATCGTTGTTTATATGACGCTTTTAATTTTTTGTATTAATATTTTATTATTAGTATTGTTTCGAAACTCTGTTTTCAAATAATTATAATATGCTTCATTTATGTTTCTGAAGCACAGAGCATGGATCATGTAACTCGTTTTCGTCTGCTCTAACGTATTGTTGTTATGCTGATGACAAAAACGAGCTACGTGGTTTAGGCCTCAGTTTTATTTTACAAAGCGCTGTTTTCCTTTTTGAGTGAAAAAAATTAACGACATTGTTTTTAAATGTATATGTATATTTTTCGAAGTTGTTAATATATTGCTTCTTTATGGCTACGTATAGTTATAATATTCGAACCTCAGTTTTGATCAGAAAGCCAATTTTAATTTTAAATATTAATTTACGAAAAATGGTAAAATCAAAGTTGCTAAAGTCACAATTAGACGATTTTTTAAAAGTATGTTTACGAAAATAAATTCATACAATCGATTGAAGTTTAATTTTCGAAAATTAAAAAAGACCTTATACCAAAAAAATAACGAAAAACCTGTTGCAGAGACCTAATCTTGCCCTTTTCACCGAAGAGAACCTACATATTTCTTGAGAATGTATCCAATTTACTGCAGACCATTCAAGATCGAAGATATCAGCAGAGCCACGCGATTCGATTTAACCAATGACCGATATCGTTAATAAATCACACGGATTCTATCGATACACGAATCTCGCGCAAAATACGTTTTTGTACGAGTGTATATGTTTGTTTATTTGAAGATATTTATTATCGAATATTATGTTGCAAACGAGTGTGAGTGTGGTTGTTTGACCCATTGGTTTTTTGGACGCTATCGCGTGAGTGATGCCTTCAAAGCTTCTTTAAACTGATGGAAAGTACATACAAAATGTAGAGACAAATTGATGTCTAATCTTTCAGCAAATGTCAATCAAATTTCAAACGATATTTTTTTTCAGGAGTGTCTCTATTGATTTGGTTATACACAAAAAAAGGTCAATCGTTTTTTGTTGCTGTTGAGCACACACACACACATACATATTGTCTTGCGGATGTTAGTCTTCCGCCGTCATGCGTCGGTCGTCGCAAAGCGTGCTTTCCTCTTAGAAGTTAAGATAAAATGTATACTATAACCTTCGATGGATTCAAACTGCGTGAGAATATCTGCAAACTTCTGGCATATATAGATCGAATAAACTATATATTATATTATCTACAAAAGAAAAGACAGAATCGCAGTTGAAGGATTGTCCAGAGTGTCCAGAACCCGAGTGAAGCATAAATCATCAGTTTTATGATCTTTGATAAACAAGTTTTGCGTTAATACAACATATTCTAATTTTAATAATTATGTATATATAATTTTGCACAGTATAATTTTAAACTGTATATACTCTGAACGTCTGAACAACCGCAAGTACTTATAAAATAAAACAATAAATCAGCATGCACATTAAACTGGTCAGTCGTGACGCGCGACATCTATGCGCCCGCAAAATTATATATGCACTAGTTTTACGCGCACTGCGCTCGCGCAAATAATGATAGTAACAACAACAACAAAAACAAAAGACTTTGTAATTTATATATGCATGCGAGCGATCGCTAGAACCGGTGGCCATTAGCCATTTACCTCGGCACATCACGCTATTATATAGTTTATTTATCATATACATTTTAGTATATGTGCTTTTGTTTTCCTCTTGAAGCCAATTGCTTTTATGTATTGCACTTTATCATCCGATCGCTCCTGAGCGCAAATGCATAATGCAGCGATACTCTTTAGAGATGCTGTAAGGTTTTTTGCTTAAATATATTATATACGAATGTCGATATCGGACACGGCTGAGGTGTGCGCTATAATACAATCATGCGGCGTGCATCGTAAACTTACCAAGAATTAGTACGTTTTTATGACGCATTTCTATGTGCTGTAATTTATAGATATTGATATTACTATGTATAGGTACATATTCACATAGAACTAGGATTATTATATAGATACTTGATTAAACTCTCAATAAAATTGGCAAAACAATAAATATTTATAATTAGTGTTGATAGATATCGACGTTTTTGTTGGCGTGGCCTTTTGTATTCGCTTAGTAAGAGTGCTCATAAAATTTGATATGCGCAGAGAAAAACAAACGATGGGAAATAATTTGATTGCGAAATGAGGCGAGTATTTCAGATTTAACTATAAACTCCTTTGAGGAATTTTCAACGCCCGATAAAGTGTTTGGTGAGCATGGATTGGATTGGTTGTTTAGATATTAGATAGATATTATTTTAAATTGACTCATTTATTGTAGTACTAGATCTATATCTATACATTTGTTAGACACACAAAAACACGATAAAGCTTCTAAATACGAAGTGGCCAAACCATAAAATATTTACATATAAGCAAAACCAACACTTACTTTTTTAGCGAAGGTATCGACCTATGGGTAAGGTTTAGAATAGTTAGTATTTTTTATGATTTTTTTTGTCCAAATTAATTTTTAGCAAGATTGCAGTTGAATTTATTCTTCTAAAATTACGATTCCACGAGTAAAAAAAAACTCACGAAGTCAAAAGAATATGTGAAATTATATTCAACCAACATTTTTAATTTAATTTTTTTTTTTTAATTATTTTATTAAATTATTTTTTTCTATGTCCCGTGCAAACGAGTCTATGTGCCAAATTCGAGATGGATCTGACAAAAAGAAGTATGTTAAAAAGGTTTCGGTTAAATAATATTCCCTTATTATAACTTTTTAATAAAGGGCTTTTTTGTTAATGTTTTGCCAAGACCTTTTTCAATTTGTATTACACTTGGCGTAGGATGTTGAATTTTTTTTTCACAAAAATAAATGTAATTGAAAGCCAATACAAGTAAACAAATAGGAAATATTTATTCGTATATAATATATTTTTTATTAATTCTAATAGCGCACTGCCTTGCACACGGAAATGCCGGAAAATGGATGGTAATTTCTGACTACGGTAATATTTATGAATGTATATAAAAAATACAAAAATCTAGACAATTTGAATTCTTTAAAGTTTAAACCCCAAATGACCAACATTTTGTAAGGTATATTTGTACAATTTTTTTAATAATATGTTGTTTGATAAAAAAATATACTTTGTTGAATAACATATTCTTAAAATAAATATACTAGAAATGCCGAAAGTATTTTTAAGTTATATTTTCATTTGCTATCCCCGGTATTCGACAATATTTATTATATTATTTGATTAATAAAAAAATAATTGAGTAAATGACTTTTTAAATATACATAATACCTCTATGTTCGTTTAACTTTGGGGTAATTTAACAATACAAATTAACACACGCACATAACCTAAATTAAATCGAGCAATGCATACTATACAGACGCACCGACACAAATCAATTATATATTTGCCTAATTTTTAAATATTTCAAAATCAATTTAAATCGCATTACGCGTGTCTCCATAAATTAGCAAGCACACAATAATATATAAAAATAATCTGAGGCTGTATAAGTGATAGCTACACGCGACTTAATTAAACCATCAAAATATACAAAAACATAGTACAAGAATTAGATTAAATCTAACATTACCATACAGATAAATTGGACTTTCACGTTGTGAGAACAAATTAAATATATATACGGCGTGGTGTGTCTGTGTGTATGTGTATTTATCAATATCATCGCGCGTGTATAATCCGCTTGTCTTCAGCCACATTGATGTGGCTTACGCCGCGCGCCACTTTGCCGCGTAGCCAAAGATCAACGCACGCAAGTCTTACTATATATAGTATATAACAAACGAGCGCTCGCGCAAACACGACAAATCTTTTGTACAATCATATTCTCAAATATAATTACACCGTAAATAATGTTCGGCTTATAGTTACGTAGTTACAAATTCGGGAAAAAATACAGACACACGGACTCGTAAATATATATATATTAGTACTAGTCTTATATAAACGCCGTTAGAAACATATATCACTATTTACGAAGAGAGTCAGCGTTTATTTGTCTACTATACAAAAGTAAAGGTATATATTCATTCGAAACACACAATTGTCAGTCAAACCAAGATAACAAAGGCAGAGCCAGTGGATATCATAATTTCAGAGGTGTGCTTTTTCGGTTGGTTGCACGCGTCATAAGGAAATTATGGATTATCATCATTATGCGCGTACGCACATAAGACATAAAATAAAATATAAATACGCACTGTGATGGATGCATGACGTCTTATGTATATGCATGCACTGTGCGCGCTGCCGCCGCTCTGATAAAGAGTTTTGTCTTGTGTGTTTGTGCGTGTGTGTACACACACGCTGCTTATAGCATGCGCGCCAATGTCACATCGCACAGTGTTGCAGCTATGGACAAAACAGTTTTAGACACTTTTTTAGAGATAAATAATTAATTGGAATTAAATATGTTCATATTTTCATAATCCGAAAGAATTTTATAGTTTTTATAATGGTATTCAAATTATAAATCGGCAAAGTTGATCATTTGTTAGATTAAATTAGGAATTACCATTTTTTTTAATTTTAAACTCTAAAATCACTAGGGTTCCAAATATTTTTTTAATATATTTATTTTACATAAGTCATAATCAAATAAAATAAATAAAATAATAATTTGAATTTTTTTAAATCATACTTAAAATAACAACAATAATTAAAAGTTGTACCTAAGGAAATTTAAACCAATCCCAGTTTTTATTACTTTAGGTTTAAAAAATATACACAAAATGTTTTTGTATAAAAAAATCATTTTTTTATTTTAATTTGTAATGTTATTTATTTCCCTTTTTAATTTTAATTATTTGATTTTTATGGTAATCAACTCAAAATTTCATCATTTTAGAATACAAATTAAAGTCCTTTTACCTTTTTGCAACACTGTGCGTCAGTCGGTCGGCGTCATCAAGTGCAACTCAGTAAATGCTCATTTTGTTGTTGGGCTTGCTTGAATATTTAAAACCAAAGACCTGATGCTGGTAATTGTAAGATATGTACTTTTTAGCAGGAAACGAAACAAGTTCTGAGACAGACGTTGGAAAATTATGGTGGTTTTATGGGAATAATCATAATTATATAGATTATTCAGAAAAAGAAGGTATTCTGATGCTGCATGCTGCTGCTGCTTCTTTATGAAAGTCTTTTTTTGGTTGAGTGATTTTTTAAGTTCAAAAGACATAATTCATAATAATCATAAGGGTAACCATAAATAAGCCCTCAAAATATGATTTTAGGCGCCTAAAATAAGCCATAAAAACATCGTTTTAAGCTCATAAAATAAACTCTTAAAATTTATTATAAACACATAATGTATACCCAAAAAAACTTAAATCTTAAAAAAATATAATTCAAATTTTCATTTATTTAAAAATATGTACTTGATAGAATAACTTCAAATTTCTACATTATAATATAGAAATATAGTACTAACAAGAGTTCTTTTGACATTTTTTTTCTACATATTTTGTTTGTTTCTTCTTCATTTTCGATAAAATAAAATAAAATATGCATTAAAAAGCATTTGTACTAAAATAAGCTAAAATATGCAAAATAAGCCAAAATAAGCGTTTATATTAAAATAAGAAATAATAACCCTAACAAGTAGGTCTTAAATTGATTGAATTTGTATGAAACGTATTTCTGATTTACTCATCTGCAAAAAAAATAGGAAGCTAGAGCTTCTTTTTGGTTGCCCTAATAATGAAGTTAAATTGTTTGGCGACAGGCCCGTAGAGAGGGGGGACCGGGGGTGTTTTCCCCAAACCAGACGATTTGGTCGGGGTTTGATGTTTAATGAAGACTATAATTTTATTGAAGACGAGTATTAAGAAAGAACCATTATTTCTGAAGAAGACGAATTCCAAAGAAACACTTTTCTGATAATTGTTGATTGTGATCAAGAGTTACAGATTTTAGGTAGAAAGAAATTGAACGATTTGAAAAGTTCATAGAGACGTATAAAGCTGATGTTTCTGAAGATCTCAAGAAATGAATCATTCATTTAAAACATAAATATAAATTTAATTTAAAAAATCCAATTCAATTACTAAATGCTGTGTGTACAAAAAATTGCAAGTGTTTTTTAAAAGCAGGCGAAGAGGGGCCCGTACGATGTACCCGGTGGCCCGGAATTTCTCTCTTTGGCGATTTATTATATACCAGCTATACAAATAAAGGATCAGTCATTGTCTAATTTTGTTTGAGTTCCCTTTTTGTAAATAATAAAAAAAATCCTTTTTCAGATTTTCCGCAGCTATTTTACCGTTAATAACTTTTAAATACGCGTTGGCGGTAATTCTAATACTCAAACAATATTTAAAAAAAAATCAAAGCAAAATATCCGATTTTATAATAGTGAACCTAAACTCTCTGGATCATTTGCATTTAGAAACCATTTCGACAAAATGATTCTTTAAATCAGCATCCCACGCAAACACACTCATCTTTTTAATCCGCAACGCGTGGGCACATTCGCCAAAGATCTAAGTGTGTATGTATGCGTACATTTAAAATGTTTATATGGAATGAAAAATGCTCTTAAAAATCTGACCGATTTGAATAAAACGCATTATTTAAGCGTTACACGCATTTCGGTGAACGCAATAAATCGTTTGGCCTTTCAAGATAAGCAAAATGCGAAAACGTGAATGGCTGCGCGTACACGGGCCAACTCAGGTGAATCGAGGAATCGTGCGCGTGCTCGAATTCGAAACACACAAATTGTCTACCATGACAGATTAATTTTGGGTCTTTGGAATACCTAATAAATGCGTACAAGCGCCTCTGTAGTTGTGTGTGTGTGTGTGTGTGTATGTGTAGGCAGCGCTGAAACACACAGAAAGAAGCTGCAGCTAAAATTTAAGATAAACACGTTTCGCGCATTATACTCTTTGATATTTGATTGCCTTTGAATGCAATTAAATGTGCAATTATGCATACATATGAACACCGAAATAAATTTATATATATATGCATTTGAAGTTGGAAACTGGACGTTTGCAACAAAACTTTGTACCTATACATATTTTCAGGACACGCGAGAGCGCATATTAAAAAAAATTATATATATTACAATTATTGACTGACACATGTGGTCAGTAATATAAATTATCCTGGAAAAGCATGTCAAAGTAATTTTCAATTGTTGCAGAAACGATCGCTGTTTAAATATGCGAGAACGTGACTTTTTGCTTTTATGCAATACATTTGTATAATATATTACACTCTCACACAATTATATATTTATATACATAACATATTACAAAATATAATATATATGTTTCGATACCTGGGATTTATTCAATTGTCTTCAAAACAAGCGACATAAACTAAGCGCAATCGAGCTTACGAGCACGTATGTCGTGCTAAGAAGCCGCACGCGCCGAGCAGCCGCTATTCAACAGCAGCCGTGCCGATCTCTTAGGAGTCCAAGAGGTATGCTCAATATGCGAGACTCTTGATTTTACTCTGAACCGGTTTTTCCCAAAAGCCAGCACATGCGGTGTGTGATATAAGAGATCGATACATAATCCTGTAATCAAATATTCCGGATTGGGTTGTGTACAAAATCTCGCATTTCAAAAATCCCGGATTATATTAAAAATATATATATATATATATATTTATTTTTATTTTGGGATTTTGAATTCAGGAATTTTTTAACCAACCCACACTTGAGTTTTAGTATGTTTAAACATGGCCGAAATTCGATAACATCAAATTTGTTTTAATTAATTATAATAGTTTTCTGGCAAATGTTGATAATTTAACTACTTCTGTGATAACTTTAAGTTTAAGTTTTAAAAACATTTACATTTTTAAATTAAATTGAGATTTTCATCAAAGAGAGTGTTTACTGTATATATTATTAATTTGTATGGAACCTTTTTTATTTTTTTTATTATTTTGATATTATTCTTGCATAGCAAACAAATATTGACGAATATGTTTTTATAAATTTAAAACATGCACATTGTTAAGTTTTAATATATGTATAGGTCAATTGATTGTTCTTTATTTTTTAATTAAAAAATCTACAAGATTCTTTTATTTCTAAGTTAGTACCTATTATATATTATGTGTGTAAATACATTTTTTAAAGTTATTTTTTTAAAAAATGTAGAAGATGTAAATACAATAAATGTATACCAACAACGACATTAGGATTAAAATATCACCAAATTAAGAAACTAAATATCATTACTAGAGCTTGATTTTGAAAAAAAAATCAATATCTCTTATAATTTGACCAAATATTGAAGTGCAATACCCCTATGAGCAACCCCTAAAATAACAAATTTTATTCAAATTTCTAAAAAAATATATTTACTTTTATGGGATTACATACATTACAATTTAACAGTTTTACATTTTTTTTTAGTATATTACTGCAATTTAAATAATTGCGCTTAAGTTACCAGCGCTACACGAATAATTTATAGAAAAAACATTAAATAACCCGGAAATAACCGGATTATTGATTATAGTGAATCCAAATTTGGCATTCGAGATTTTTTGTCGAGATTTTGCAAGTCGAGATTATGTTTTTTATATATCATACCGCTTCCTTAATTTAAAGATTTTAAAGGAAATATAGACGCTAGAATCTACTGGAGATAAGTTCAAATTGTGTTCCCAAATTATCTATCATCAGCAATCGCTCATTGATTCAATCTACAAATTTTCAAGCGCTTATGCAGCACATGAATTTTATGGGGTCTATTTTATGCTGCCTAAAATTCTCATCGTTTAAAGCTTATTAAACGACCTTTTTTTCAAACACCCTGTGTCCTTCAACTCGTCCTCGAGCGTACGCAGATTATCTGTTTGCCTGCTTTTTTGCTGTGCAGCTTCTGGTGCTGTTATACTGCAGCTACACTGAAAATAAATATGTATACATACATATATATAGGGGTGTTCAAAAAACAACTTTTTTGAATTTTTCAAAGGACTTCTTTATTTTGGTTTGCATTTGTATAAAACCCCTATATTTTTTAATATCAAATATATATTTATGATTTTCTCAAAATTGAAAATTGATACTTTTTCTTTTTGTGATTGATTTATCAACTAATATATCCATATTCAAAATTCCCAATTAATCTCATGATACTGCCATATTCTTAAACTGTACCTCTTTCCTCATTACAACTCATCTTTAAGTAATTTAAATTAAACAAGATTATGTTGCACCTCTTTTTTATAACCATGGACGGACAGTGTAGCGGGTCTCAAATGCTTTAGGGTGAGGTTCTCAACCTCGAACTTGGCGTCGAAGATGAACTGACCACCGGTACCATTGTGGTTGGCGAAATCACCACCCTGGCACATGAAGTTTGTGATCACTCGCTGGAATGTAGATGTAGAAGTTCTTAGCGGTGTTGGGGACGACGTCGATGCGCAGTTCCATGATAACTCGGCCCATGGGCAAGTTGTAGGCGACCATGTCGAAAAACAGGCGAGGTAAATCCATACTTAAACCCACAAATTGAATTAAATTCGAAAACCAAAGTTTGGAAATGGGAAATGGTTTCCTTACTATATGCATCATATCTTCGTTGAATGATTATGTGTAGAGGTATGATTGATGGGATTTCCGATCTACAATAAAGTATATTATGGAATTGTAATATATTTCCATTTTTGAGTAAACTATGAAAAACTATAAAGAAAAAATAAATATATTTATGAATTTATAAAAAAAAATAAACAAAAAAACAATTATTTTGTTCAAAGTGGTTTTTTGAACACCCATAATATATATATAAATATATATATATATATACAATATAGCAAAGCTTATCAAATGCGCAACACAATGCAGATCTTATGCGAGTGTGCACACCAAAAACACAAAATCGACACACAAACAATAGCCGAGGCAGCGAGAGTTCAGAGCAAAACAAAAAGTGAATTACCACAGAACCGCGAGACTTTTGTTTTTTGAATGTATATTTGTATAGTATATGTATATAACATTTATGTGTGTGTGTGTTATTTTTTGTATCAATATGGGTGATATAAAAAACTCAAAATATCGCTTGAAGTATAATTGGATGCGCGCACGAGCCGCGCCAAACTCAGAAGCTTGAGAGAAACACTCGACTATATACGAGTATAGATAAAGGCAATAACAAGCTACTGCACTCTGCACACCACAACGCATTACACTCCCGGTATATATTGCTCTGGTTAATGTTGTTGTGGTTTTTATATACTATACTTTTTAATTTAATGGCTGTTGTTTGTTTATTCCATCACTAGGCATACGTTTCATAAAAATTACAGTATGCACCTCGTTATAAAATTATATTTTATATGGGAATTTTATTTATGTTTTTATAAATGGCTCGTACACATACATCACGTTTTAGTATTTATATTATATATATATACATATATCCTTTTGCTGGATCGCTGCTGATGCACACATAAATGCATTGCGAATTGAAGCACTCATAATTCATTCTCAATTTCACATAGATTTCGTATAGACCGACGCGAAGTATAAATATTTTTTACTTTAAACACGTGTCTGCAAGAAAAATATATAATGCTTTTCACACCGTCTCGGAAACACACAATGCCTTCGCTCCTCGATACATGTCAGGGGTCACGAATTATTTGCAATTTCCTGCGGTCGTAAAAATTATGAAATTGGTGTCAGCTGCGAACATTCTTCTTCGCATGCGTTCGTGCCTAATATAATTTAATAACAATAATCATAGCTATTCTGGATATAATAATGTGCATTATGTGATTGCGGGATTGAGTGTATATGTTATGTTGGCTAACAAGCACAGAGTCAGGAGTTTTATAGAAAGAAGCATCTAAAGTTAGTATGCATCCGGGATTTAGTGATTTCATACCGATTTACCCATTTTTTATGGGAAATGATTCACCGGTTAACCGTTTAAAAATAATGTTTCTGCTTGATTTTTTATTTTTAACAAATTTGAAATTCAGAAATGGACGTAGGGGAAGTTTTTTCTTACAAATGAAAAATACTGTATAACAACTATGGTTACCCGGTTTTATGTTCAGAAAAAGGAAACACACATTCTGTACATTTGTGATTATATTGCAATATTTATATCCGCGGGTATTAAGAAATCTTCTCTTAACAATTTCTGTAATTGCGCTATCCCCAAAAAAAAAAAGCCTCTACAATATTTGAAACGAAAGCAATTACTATAAATAGCCAGTATACATCGGGATAAAGTTATTCTGCCAAGATTTTACGCTGGTTCAAAAAATTCAAAGAACCTCTACACAATTCGCAATGATCCATATCGCATCGCATACAATTCAAACCTTTTTGTATACCTAATAACTTACGGGATCCCCCATAAGCAATCAAATAACACACAAACACACACACACACACTAAAATCTGCGCGTGCTAAATTGAATTTAACGCTAGGTTTTTGGTCATAAGATCCGGGCAGTGTCTACGGGTGTAATTACAGGCTTTAGACTAAACGAACGTTGTCGTGGTCGTCGCTTCGTCGGTGATTTGCGAGAACATCGCTAAAAGTGCCACGTCACACGTATAAAAAGTCGAATAAGATGAAGGTTAATTGAAAAATAACATCCTTGAAATATTATGGGGTTTCATAATTCGGAGGCGCGCGCTACGTGTATTAGGTGTTTTTGTGCCAGACGTTCAAATTGACGGTCTTTGGATAAACTATACTGCATGATTTTATAGTGCGTTTATAGAATGGGAGAATTGATATTTTTGAAATAAATTAAGTTTACAGCATTGCATTTTTCGAGGTATATAGCCGTGCACTGATTCTAGAGGGCGTAATATTATATTGGGCAAAATTAGTTTATTGAAGAAAATACATGATTAAAACCTGTTCATTTCTAGCTTTTTATGCATTACGATTGTACGGCTGCATTTTATAATTTAAAAAAAATATATATTTTCAGCGTTGTTTTTATTTTAGGTAAAATCTTTAATTTCCTAAAATTGATTGATAATTCCAAATGCAGTGCAGGTTATTAAAAATTAACATTTTTTAATACATAATTCTAGAGAAAATATACCACACAATATTTTAAATTCTGAGAAATGCTTTTAGACTGTGTTACGTACTGTATTTGTTATGCCAGAAGTTGCGGTTGCTGGATTTTATATAGACTCTGTCAAGAATTATAGCTGAAGGAGAATTAGCTTCGCTAAAACATATATTCAAGCTAAATTGTCAGTTGGGATTGGGAGATGCGTACTGTGGATTTGGATTTCATTGTGGTAATTACAAAATTATTTTATATTCACGAAAATGCATTTTTTCACGATTGGGTTTCTCAAAAAAATACTTGCACCTGAGCGACCTTCTATTTTCGATCCCTCAGTGTATATTACAAGTGTACAGTTTTATCATTCCTGTCGGTCTGGGAATTTTACCCGTGAAATTCTTTACAAAGTAATTAAACGGTTTTATTTAAGCATTTTTAATAAACAGAGATTTCTCTGAGAAGACGGATTTTTAGTGAATTTCCGCGGTTTAAAAATCTGACCGGGTCCACTACACAATTGCGCTGAAAGGGTAGCAATAGTCTAATTAGTAATGTATAGATCAATTCTACAGTATTGCCAAAAACTTTTAGAGTAGAGTCATAAATATAAAAATGCCTGAAGAAAAGTAAAATATAAAAAAAAATGCGATTTTTGTTTATTTTGAGAATTTTTAGTCGCACATCAAACATAAAGATTTTTCATTTTCACCCAACGTGAGGTTCAAGAGTCATAGAAAAAATAAAAATAGATCTCACTATATCTTAAAACATTGCGTACACTTTATTACCATAGCATGCATTTTTAAATTTAAAAAAAATCGATCTACTCTATTATAGAGACTTTATTTCTTATTATATATTTTCAGCATATTCTGATCTTCCAAAGCACAACATCACCACATTTTGACTGCGTAAAACTATCAAGTATCAACCATAAATATAAATTTAAAAACACACACACACACATTTGATTCAACATAACTCGTATATTATCACCTGCCGCAAAGCATTATTTAAAATATCTGAAATATTTCCAATTCCATCGAACGATGTTTTCTTTCTTCCGTGTAATGACACTAATCACGAATGTAATAAGACACCTATTAAGATAATGCAGTGCATTATTTATGTGTATATAATCCATGATAGACGCATGGCGTCGTTCGTGTACTCAATCAGATCGATCGCGCCTTATAAAATATATTTACCAAATTTGTCCATAAGATCAAAAAAATCCAACAGAAAAAAATATTTATATAAAAAAATGAAATACGAACGCTGGTTTTTCTAGCAACGATAAGGTGCCAGACCAAAAAAGTAATAATTTAATCTAGTTTCTAGCAAGTGCTTTTTTAGATTTAAATTATTTCAATTTAAAGTACACCGCAACACACTTTTTTATAAAACGAGTGTCGTCTCACATGTAAAGTAAATAGAAAGAGCGTACGCGTATATGTTTACGAAGTTTAAACTACGTATATCTATCTATATAGTACACATACATACTTTTTTTTATAAGTGAACATATATATATGCTACATATAAAAAAGATAAACACTTTATATATACACTCAAGATCTAACCTGTTATCGCACTTGATACGCCACATGCGCATGTATGACTGTGGTGTTTGTATGT
Organism: Bolitophila cinerea; assembly: GCA_010015015.2. Lineage (NCBI taxonomy): Eukaryota > Metazoa > Arthropoda > Insecta > Diptera > Mycetophilidae > Bolitophila > Bolitophila cinerea. The sequence goes on along the minus strand of JAAAKO020003538.1, from coordinate 2,051 downwards.
GCACCTTATCTATGTGTTCTATATTTACGAAAAAGTTTTTTTCCCTAAATATACTCGTCCAAAAAGCACCATAAACGAAGTTCACAAACATTTGTGTATATATTGTATATATTTTTTATTTTATGTTGATGTGTGTGAGTGTTATCAACGATAATTTCGACCCGACTTCTCGTATTTGCCTTAAGTCATAACATGCGTGACTTGAGTTGTGCGCGTGCTTCTCTTAAAACGCGATATATACTTAGAAAACCAAAAAAAAAATGTATATATAATAATTATTGTGAAGCGCAAACACTCGCTGGTATTATTCTTGTAGTTTAACGTACATTTTTCATATATTATTTAGTATATTTCTTTTAAATACAAGAAAAGGTAAACACTACACTTTTGTGTACAAAGACAAATTATAATCTATGTAAACATCATAAAAAAGTAAAACACTGAAAATAGTGTGTTTATTTTGAACACGCGACCTCCTCCGAGATTCGCTCTTGCGCAGCACAGCATTGAATTAATTGCCATCGACGAGTGAGATCGTTCTCTGCCTGTCTTACACACACAAAGTATATATATATATATATAACATATAAAATATAATATACACTTGCGCTTGCATTATTTGGTATCGTGTTTATTGGTGGCGTGCGCGCGATGTTCAAATCGGTGTTATTAATAGTGAACACACGCCGAAATCGCGCTAATTTACGGTCTGACTGGGCGGCGGCTAAATCATCGACTATATATATATATATATTTTATATATAGTATGTGTGTGCAGGTAACAAAAAACACAAACATTCACAAAATGATGTATAGGAATTAATTTCAATAAATATATACCATGCAAGCGAGAAACTTAATACAGACAATCTCTTGGCAACGCGGTCCAGCGATAAGATCATATTAACGCGGTGGCCAAACATCGCGGTACTCGGCCATATATACATAGGCGATAGGCCTACGAAATGTCAAGATAAATATGCGTGTAGCGCTTCGTTTGAAACATTGCTGGGCTCTCTGCGCAGGCGCACGTGTGTAAACCAGTTGCATGCGACGAAGACACTCTTGGTCTCACCTATTAGGATTTATCTTCCGTCTATATACTATATATATATACTTCAAGTGCAAGCTACTTTGACGATTCGAAAGTTCAGTTTAAAGATGCGCATTTTATAAATGAGCCTAAAAAACGTTTAGAAACTTGTCTGGTTTAATTTAAATAATTTTATATAAATATCAGGTACCTGCATAGCAAAAAAAACTCTAATGGCGATACGTTATGTTTAATCCGTAATGCTAATAGACGAACCTGCAATAAAAAGTCATTTGTTTAATAATAATAATAATAATAATATAGCAAAGTAATTAACAAAAAATGGACAATTATAATTGTGCAAATATACGTTCAATATATGTATTTAAAAATAAAGTACTTTTTGTGTATATTTTAATTTTTTGGTTAAACTTTTGAATGATAAAATTCGAACGAATTAAAAAAATATCCTTTTATATTGTTGTTGGTCAATAAACTATGGATCATATAATTATGCGGCAAAAACATATGAGCTGTTATACGCTAGAATTATTCGTTAATCCATTTATGCTGAATACATCTCCTTTTAAACCAAAATCAAATAATGCAATAAATCTATAACCAATAAAACTTTTGTTTATAGATTTATTTATTTTAAAAATTAAAATACTTGTATTCTAATATTGCCAGACCAATTTATATGTATTATTTACCGCAATTAGGAATATTTGTATTCCTAAATATAATTCTACGCAATCGAAATTAATTGGTTTCGTTTATTAATAATCAAATCTTTAATTCAGTGCATTTCTAAGAGTATCAATTGCCCCACTAAAAACAATTGATGTCTATACTATACAAAATATTATACAAATGAATGCAACACAATTTTTTTTTGTTGTTGTTGCGTAACTTTGACATACATACTTCACTTAGCATCGCCCGGCAAATCAATAAAAACAAACAAACGTCACAATTATCATATACCAATCTTTTTGCAAACGGTATTGCATCGCCA
>JAAAKO020003527.1:0-21149 GCA_010015015.2 Bolitophila cinerea | reverse complement strand
AGGTATTAGGGGTGATCAACATTATAGGACATTTTTAAATTTGAAGATTTGAAGTTTCGGTAGGAAAATAAAAATCAGAATATAAAAACAATACAAAAATATTTATTTTTATTGGGATCTCTAATAATGTTTTTGTGTTAACTTTAAGCAATATCAGTATTAAAAGAAATTATAATTTAATAAATTCTGCATTTATATAGATGAAAAAAAAATATTTTCTTAAAAAAATACCATTAAATAATGTATACCATCGATTTGGTTTATATCGATTAAAGTAAGATTTTAACTGTATATTAAACAATAAAAATATGGATAGCAGTGTCACGTTTTTTTTTTTGAGATTAGGTGTTCTGACATTATTTTGCAGGAAATGTAATTGCGGAATTAACTCGCTAAAAATGTTCATCTGACAAAAAATATAATTGGTAAATACATCTTTTACTTGTTTTAAGACATTAGTTTGATTGCTATTTGCTTTGAAAAAAAAAACAAGCACAATACCACCTACAAATAATTAATTCATTCTTTTAAAAACACAATTTCTACAAAAAAACTTTATTTTTTATTTTAACGGGTATTAGTATCTTTAAACTTGGACAAATTTTGAGAACACCAAATTGGATTTTAATGAATAATAATATATTTCCGGCTAAAGGTGATAATTTTAACGTCATTCTGTTTTAAGTTCTAATCACAAAAACAAAAGACTTACAGTTATTCATTTAATCATGCGGCTAAGTTTGGTTTTCACGTTAATAAAGTTTTAAAAACATTTAAATTATTAGCGTTGAAAATGAATATGAGCTGATGAGAGAAAAATCATTCTTGCATATAAAACAAATAATTTCAAATATTATTTTTTAAATTCCAAACATTTGTGTTTGCTAAGCTAAGCTTATATATGTATAGGTCAAAAACACCAAAATTATACTTTTTTTGTTGTTTTTTTTAGTTTTCAATATTCTTTTATTTTTAAGTAAGTATCTACTAAACATTATGTTAGTAAAAAAAAAATTAAAGATTTTTTTAAAGAATCTATAAAGGATGCAATTACATTAAATACTTGCACCAACAACTTGTCCCATGAACAATGAATTCAATTCAAAAATAATACGATTTGTCATAACTAGATAAATATTTCTAAGTATCTTACATATGTTCTTTAATAAAAGAATAAAGAACTTCATTAATTCATAAAAATGATCTACAAATATATGTTAAAATATGAACTAATTAAAACTATTTTATGTAGAATATATGTGTATAGGATAGAAGCCGTGAGTATGAGACATTTTTGTGTCTCGCAAAATCCTCTTATGTTTAATTTGATTTTTACTTTTACAGGTATCACATTACATTTTTTTTGTGAATTTCGCATAATAAAAGTTTTGGTAAAAAACGATTCAAAATTAAACCTTTTTTAAAAAAATGTACTCTAGCAAAAAGTTATGTGCCTAGAGAAAATCTAATAAATTCAATTAGCTTTGCTCACTATTATTTACCTATTTATTAAATAAGAGCATGATATTCAATGTCTTATTAGGCCAAATTCTATTTTTTAGCGAACGCTAAATTGAGAGCTAAAATATAATTAAAACAATTAAAAAACATTTTAAAAATTCGATGTACGTATTTTAATATTTAGGAACTCTAAGATTAAGCTTTCCGTCTATTAAAAAAATGTCAGAATTGTTATTTACTTTATTTGCTACCGCTGTATGTTTATTTTCAATTTCTTGATCACCCCTAATAGGTATATGCCTGCGCCATGCAATATATATAAATATGTTTTATACTATGTGTATATATGTATGTATACGTACATATTAAATCGGATTAAATATTGATACGAGCAGAAAATACGTTTCATCTGATTTTGTTTATAAATATATAGTATTGTAAATAAATAGTTGGATTAAAATTTAATATTTTAAGCTATATAAAAAGTCACGACTGCAATTGTTAATAGTTTACGGCATGAAATTTTATGATATTTGGTAAAAGTGATTATTATTATTTCCAATAACACCAATAAACATAAATACTAACGTAAAATATAACAGGGTATTTCTGAGTTCATTCATGGCGCTCGAAAGCAGTATATCCTCATTGCTGTTTCTCTGGCGAAACATTTTCTTTGGCACCATTGGTGGCGTTCCATCCTCACTACCGTCTGTCACCACCTCTTCTTCATCGTTGGCAAACACCTGCGATCCATCCAAATGCTCAATAATTTTTTGTCGACTGTGTCTATCTTTGGTAAGTTTTTGCAAATAGTTTACGGTGCCAAATGTGTTCATAAACTTTGAAATGTACTTTGGTAGCATTTTGACGAATTTAATTAATTTTGTATTCAAATTTATATATCTTCACTTAAATCACTGTATATAGTTTCACTGCTCTTATATCCACATATTTGCTTGTACCTCCTCCTTGCAATCTATATAATTACTTCCGATTCTTTGGCTGTACCGGTGGTTTATAATAGTCGGATGTCACCTTTAGGTCTTGCACGGCAACGACGATATTCTCGTAGAAAAAACCTCCGGACATAATTGTTTCTTTGCAGTGAACTCACAATTCACACTCCACGAATATATAGTATAGTAATACGGATTATCAAAATCGCTTGTAATTATGTTTTAAAAAACAAACGCGATTATATATAATTCAATTTTTTTTGTTGTCAATTTTAGACATACAGAAATACTGTACACTTTTTCTTCGAGACACTTTTTACGCACTTCGAAGACAAGAGTACCTACACGAGTTTTTTTCGCACGAGGAGTGTGATAGCGGATTTTCAGACAGAACTAAACTAAATTCATAGTCGACAAGCACTTTTTATAAACATCGAAACTACACTCGGTGATCAATAAAAATAGAGAGTGAGAGCGAAGAGCGCGCGCACACACACAGACACACATTTGCATTGTGGCATGGTTGTTTAGTAAACTAACCGGTGTGTGTGTATGTGTTTTCAGAGATGTGTATATAGTGAATACACGGAAGCGGTAAAATAATCTCTTTTCCAAACGTGCTTACTATCAATAGCAGGTAATTCACACAAAACGCACGTATTAATGCAATATGTTCATGTTTATATGTATATTATGTAGAATAACCAAATACACATGTATGATCGATTATGCACGTGGAATAGAATAATAGTTTTTAAGACCTTATACTATATACTAATAACAAAACCCCCGAGAGCACATACATATATCATTACAAAACACATTGATGCTAAATATAGAACCTAATCTTTTAATTACAGTGGAAGCACTAATTACAAAAATATTATGACAACAAATTAGGATGATATAAATCGGCCGCTACAATGTATACTCGTCATTTAAAAATAAAGTTTTAAATTTTTTTTTTTTAAATAATTATATTGTTTAAGTAGCATGAGATCAAGTCTATAAGCCAAGTTTAAGCTTGATCTGATAAGAGGGAGTGGGTTAAAAAGGTGTCGAAAAACCTATCGACGTTTATATATACCATTATAAAACAAAATTTGATGCTTCAATAAAATGCTTTTTATTATAATTAATTTTATATATTTTCTTTAAATGAAATCATACAATTATTGAATATTTATGTAAATAAATGTAAACATTCTTTAATTAAATGTATATTTCTAATTATTTTCATTGTTTTATTTAAGAAATGATTTTTGATTTTTGGTCTGTATAGCAGTGATTTTTGCTTGTTTTTGTTATTCCTTCGAACCAATTTTACAAACAAACAAAATACTATTTTTAGGGTACTATACTCTAAGAAAGGCAGATAGAGAAATGTGGAATAGTATTTTATACCCGACACCTTTTTGAATAATTGTTTGCTATAGGCTAAATCCAACAAAGATGGTGACACCTGGTGGAATATTTTGAACTATCAGGTTGGGGGATATTTACTGACAAACCTATGTAAAATATATATAGTTTTTGAAGAAACCATTCATTTACATCAAATTAATCAATTGTTTATTTGAATTAAGTTAAAATGTTATACAATTACGAAACTCAAAGAACATACGTATATTTTACATAACACAAATGTATTATTTACATACAATTAATATTTTAAATTAAAATATAATGTATCTAAAACAGATCGCACATAAGCAAAAAAGTATAATTGTGTTGTAAATTACACCCATACAGGAGCAAATATTATTAAACATCACATTGCTGGAGTTACTCCATAACATCAGCCATTTAAAACAAAATAGGGAACCATAATTTTAAAATTTAAGTTTTTCAATGAAAAAATATGCTATTTAAAAAAATATATTAGACTATATTCGTACATCTGTGCCAAATATTAATAACGCAAGATTTTCTTTAAAAAACTTCATAATAGTGTATAAAAATATTCAAAAATATTTCATACATAATTTAGATTTTGATAGTTTTTATCCCCTATCTTTAACGACACGCGCGCCGGTGTGTGGATTTCGCCTATATAGGTAAGGCATCAACTGTGCGCCTCGGGGAGAAAATTTTGCTTTTGGAAAAAAAACCGCATTATAAAATCTTTAATAATGAGATCTGGATCGGCCGAATCAAGATTGGCCGAAACTAAAAGGAGCTCTTGCTTGGTTTTGCTGGGTTTTCAAATTATGTATCAATTTTAGCAAACGTGTGATATGGTATGATTGACATCGCGTCAACCAATTGTACCAGATTTCAACAAAAATGCGGCAACCACTAGTTGGCTATTCGTTTGCGCCAATTTAGATGGTTGGCGCAATAGTTCGGTTGCTAGTTGCTGGGCTACTGTTTTTATTCTGTATGTCTGAAGTTACTCGGTATATATCGCAAATAAAAAAGGATGATACACTAAAAGTGCACCAGAAACAGGTTTACTGATGAACAGACTCCAACTCAAACACAAGTACAAGCCTACAGTTCATGGCGCAGAAAACTTTCGGCTGAAGCCATAGTGTAAAAACAAACAGGGTTTCCATCTTTAAAAAAACTTTATGACCAAACAAAACAAGTTTTCCAATTATTTAAATTTAGAAGACGCCCATAGCCATTTGGGGATAGCTCGAGGAGCATATTAAAACATATTTCTTTGTCACCCTGAAAAATAACTTTTAGACCAAACTAAAAAAAGGTTGTGGTTGGCATATCTAATTGTTTATCAATGTCTATCCGTTAAAAATAATTTAAAAGTCGCTGGGGAGAGCCGTAGAGAATGTTTGTGCCATCCTGTAAAATAACTTTCTGACATAACTAAAAAACGTTGAGGTGGGCATTTTTAATTATTTATGAAGTAAATATAATTTGTAAGTCGTCCAAAGCCTTTTGTGAGGATAGCTGTGGATGAGCATATGATTATTAATGTACAATGTTGCGCCAACCATTGTTTACACGTCAATTTAATTTTTAATTTGCATATAAAAGGAGAGAACCATGTGATATAGTTTGCGAAATTTTATTTTTCCTGATATGGCGCAACCATAATTTTTGGTTGCCGCAATACAAAAATGCCACGATTACAGCAGTCGTGTGATATGATGGATGGTCTGTTTGGCGTACCATTTTTTCTACGGCAATGATGCTTGTCGTAAAAATTGCTGCGTTGCGCGTGATATCAGATTAAATAAATCGGAGCTTGCTTTGGCCTGCGATATCCTCAATCGCGGGCAAAAAACCAACTAAACTAGCACATGCAGGTTTGGGGAAATCAAATCTGTATTTCTTCTCCAAGTATCCCGCACTCAACTTCCTCAAATGTAAAGTTTTCCAAGATTGCGGAGTTTGTCAAGAGATTTGGTTAGGTTGAAGAACGTCGACCAGCTCTAGACTATAGACTAATATATTTGGGTTATAGATTATATAGATTAGCACAAAACAGTCCGACTCAATGGTCTACACCTGCTGACGCTGAGTCTCTGTCTCTTTGAGACGGTCCCCTTCCTCAAAATCATCATCCATATTGTGCTTCATTCTTCTCAATGTATGAGTTGAAGCGTTAAAGTGGAAATTTTTAATTATTATAAATTATCGTTATTAGACGTCAAAGTAGACTTGCGTCAGAAATCATTTATATCGACAGATTGCATCGTCATTATAAAATTGTGTATGTTACAACATTTTTATGATAACATAGTCTAAATCCAGCTTTAGTTTGAGTTATGACATCCGAAGTGAAATAATTGTTCGGTTTTCTAAAGAAAATCCGCGATGGCGTCAGAAAACTATTGCCAACAAGGCAAAAGTTTTACAAAAAACGTTTTAAAGGAATTTGATAGAGACTTGAACGTTGCCAGGAAAATCAGTTCCACAAAGAACCTGGAAGCACAGCGCTGAGCTAAAAAGTTGAAGTCAGATTTTTTCTCAAAATTCGATTACTGTGTTTTGGACGATGAAACTTTTATGTATTGTCAAGATTCTCCCAATTGCCAGGTCTGGAGTATTATACCGCAAAAGAACGAGGAAAAGTCGAGAAACAATTAAAAACTAAACAAAAGTCAAAGTTCTCCAAGAAGTTTCTCGTGTGGCAAGCGATTTGCACTTGTGGGCTAAGAAGTCAGAGTTACGTAGTAACTGGCACTATTATTGGTGATATTTATGTGAAATAGTGCAATCTATCTATTTTGGGATTGCTGCCATTTATTAGAAACACAGAATTTCTACTTTCTTTTGGCCTGATCTAGCATCTTGCCACTACAGCAATTTTTCCTTAATTGCACCAGACATCTTTATTTAGCGCACTATTGGGTTACCTCCTCTCGATTATTTTTAATATGTGATCCTGCATTCGTTTGTCTATAAAGCTACTGTGATGAACCGTGTCTGATGTCCCGGTTTCACCGTAAAGAGGGTTCCTAGCAGTGATCACACTAACTAAATCGATAAATGTTGACGTACAAAATGGACCTGACTGGTTTTTGTCTCTTCGTTAGATGATCCCACTGTCAGATAGGTAAATGAGGCAGGCAAACTCCGTACGCATACAGAACTCATAATAATATGCAATTTCTTATACGCTCCACTATCGCTAATTGGCGTTGTACGACTTCTAAATTATTTTTACTAAATAGAATAAATAAGAATAATGAGGTGTACTTTGTTAAATAAAGTTATATGTTATATATAAAAACCGTACTGTTCTCCGTCTATAGTCTGTAGATGAGCTAAACAATTCTTTCGCTAATAACCAAATCTGCTTCTCATTATTAAAAATTAGCGCCATATATAAAATGCATTTATGTTTTTAAATAATTATATTTATATGTACGTATTCCTTGAGTTGATCATGAACCGTTGCCGTCACGACGAGAAGAGAATTGTTTTACACAATTCCAAATAAATGGTATAATAGTGACTCAAGACGGGAAACGTGAAACGTCAGTTTACACAATTCCAATTGCCGTCGTCGCGTCTGCGTCGGCATCCGCAACTTTAATGCTGTTTTGACGCGGCAGCAGCGCTCTTTGCAATGCGTTTGTCAGTGCTAACGCGCGAGCGATGCGGCAGAGAGAGAGCGGAAATTGTTAGTCACAACCTCGTGAGCAGTTGACTGAGATGTTTTGTACCAATATTGCCGCTCACAGAATTCTTATGCGTTGAGCGTATTTCTTATCGGAAAAATGACAGAATCGCAAGGCAAATTCAAATTGATGGTAAAATACGAATATAATAACAAACAACTTTTTTACTTGAATAACATACATTTCGCAAAATGTAATGTGTATTCCTCATTCTTTTATAAAATATATATATATACAATTATTTTAACGTAACACTTGAATTCGTTCTTCTATTTCGTTTTAGGATAATACAAAACTTGCAGTTTTTTAACATCACTATCACTCAATAGAAACAACACAGATGAACAATACTCAAGGTGTTTAATGTTAGTTTTGGACTCAGTCTGTAAAGTAGACTAATTTTGGACGACACTTTTTTATCACACTATCGATATAGTATTTAAACGTTAATCTTTTATCGAATAAAACACCAAGATATTTGACTTCGCAATATTAAGTTTTGATTCGTCAGAGAGTTGGCTTACAATTCATAATATAAAAATTGAAATCGTAGCAGTTATGTAATAATTGTGTTGGACAGATTTTTAACTGAAGCTTGTGGCCACACACCGTCTAAAAATGGTGCTCTAACACTATTTATCATATTTTAATGTTTTTTTTTGTGCAGTGTAGTTAGCGCGAGAGGATTTTCGCAAAGCAGCATTTAGACCAATTGAGACATAGCGAAATGGATTTTTAATTTTGAAATTTGTTGTTTTTTTAAATGCGCCAAGCGCAAAGGTCATGCACGCGCATGCGCGTGCTATCAGCTTTTTTGGATAATAAAATAATTGTATTACCCTTTAAAAAATCTCGAAAACGGGCATTTCAGTTTCGCGCTAAATCCTATCGCGCATTTTCCTATCGCGCCAGCATTTTGTAAACAATATCATACTATAATTGTACAAGACCACGGATTATATGTTTTGTATACCCTGTGTACATATACATTGTACAATGAAAGATACGATTTTGCGTTTAAGTTTAGCAGACGGGATTTTGACGAGGGGCTTTTCCAGCTTAATATTATGTGTTTGTGTATATATATATATATATATAACTATTATACAATACATACGTGTAATCGTGACATTCCGTTATTGATAGGTGCGGGTATGGGATTTTATTATATGAATACTTGTTGTGGTTATACTAACTATATTATAGTTATTACAAAATAGGTGTTTCCAAGCAGATCGATTAAAACTAGATTTGCTTTGTAATTTAATACTATTATTGTCAGTTTTTTCTATTCGCAATGGCTTGTTAGAATGTTACTTTCGTGTTGATTGACGTTTTTATACGAACTTTTTAAGACGAGCTGATTTTACCGACTTTATGTCACACTTATCTATAGCGGTAATTACACATCAGCAAATTTTCCTTATTGGACTGGTGTAACAGCAGAATAGAGCGGAATAAAGCAACGGAATAAACGCAAAATTGGAAACTTGGTCATAAACGCTAGTCTTGTCTTGTCTCTTAATTTTTTTTTATCCCTTACGGGATATAGAGATTACCAGACACGCGACCATTATTACTACGGGTTCACCTCAATTGGTCAGATCATAATTAATGTGCTGATTATTCTGACCTGCTCCAGCCTTGAAATTTATTGTTTTTTTAGAATTTAGATATATCTTTGTACAAAGAACTTTCATGATGTAATTCGTTGAAAACGTACATCAGAGAAATCTATACTATTATTGGGTGCGATTATATAATTAATCAATGTTTTGTAAAGATAGTATTAGACTGACAGATAAACAGACGGTTTCTCTGTCAAATCAAACGGTTTTTGTCTGCCTCTAGTGTGATCGGCATACACCGACGGAGAAGAAAACGGTAAGTAATTTCTCCGTCTGCCGTCAGACTGTTATAGTCACTCCTAAACAGATGGCGACGGAGAAACCGTGAGATTTTTTATGGAGAAAATATCTGTTTCGTACGGTTTTTTATGATATTTATTTTAATTAATTTTTGTAAAATCAATTTTTAACCAAAAAAAAAGTTGAGGTGAGCATTTCTAATAATTAAACAATGCCTTTTAAGTAAAAATAATTACGAAGTCCTACAAAGCCATTTAGGGTTAACTGCATTTAAAAAAAACGTTCATGTTAAAAAATTCTCCCAAATTCATTTGGAATAGATGTGGAGTATATGCAAAGAAAAAAACGACTGAAAGTCCTAATAAGCCATTTGGGGATAATTTTGGAGCCTAAGCAAAAAAAATGTCCACCCTGTAAAATAATTTTGCAACCATAATTTTTCTACTTATTTTACGATAGCTCTCCATTAAAAATAATTTGAAAATCCTAAAAAATCGTGTGGGGCAGCTGTGGAGCATTGAAAAATTGCAAATTCGACATGCAGCACGACCACACGGTTTTCGTCTCCGTACGGAGTTTGTCCTTCACATTTGCACGTCGGCCAGTCTGATCACCTGACAAAAAAACTGTCTCATTTCTCGGTCGACGGAGTTCAAAAATCCGTTAATTTTGTCCGTCACGGAGAAACTCCGTCAACATTTATCTGCGATTATGATCCCCCTAGACGGAGAAACCGTGACAAAGACCAATCAGACGGTTTTTTGAACTCCGTCGACGGAGAAATCACACGGTGAAACCGTCTGTTTATCCGTCAGTGTGATCCTAGCTTAACTCGAAGCGTACAACAATTTTAAAAGAATTTATGCTACCATCAGACGAGGCATGTTTTTGCCATTTTTATGTTTATATGTCAATTTCTCGGGGACATTACACTCTTGAACGACCGAGTGTCACGCCAGAACATGGCATTTTATTTGGCACTTTGTTATTACACGAGACATGTTTTTGCAATTTTGATGTTTCATTGAATCGAGCTGTACAATTGAAACGAGCTACTTATCGTTTGCATTTCGTTTCAAATAGAACAAACATGTTAAAAATGCAGGAAACATTTCGTAAGAGTATATGACAAAACTGCATGAATTGCAGCGGCTAATCACTCATAAAATCATACATTATCGCTTATGCATATTTCCTATATAAATCATACAACATGCATTATTGACTAAAGAGATCCGCTGCATGACATCACAACATATTGTTTGTGTGTGTGCGTGTTTACATCGAGCTATATATCACTGATAAAATCATACATCACGGCTTACGCATGATTCATATATATAATTCATGCATTTTTGTCCTATTGGGTAATTATTTATCGATGGCTAAATTTAATAAAAATAATTTGGAAGTCATAAACAGACGTTTGGGGAATACAAATTTTGGAAATCCAGAAAAAATATGTCTTTTTGGTATTGTAAAATAACTTTTTGATCAAACAAAAAAAACGATGTGGGCATTCTTGATTAGTTATTTATGGCTAATCAGTAAAAATAAATTAAGAAGCCATTTTAGGATAATTATGGAGCATGCGCTAAAAAAAAGTTTTTGACTTCTGTAAAATAACTTGTTTACCAAATTATTTATTTATCAATATCTATCCATTAAAAATATTGTAGATTACAAGCGTGATAAAAATAGATCAACGATATGTCACTCACAGCCATTTATATTGACATATTTTGTGACGCTGACATATACAAATGCCATTTTGCTAAAAAAATGACAAACCGACATGCCATATCTTGACATTGCTATTACATTATTAGACGTGCATGACATAATTCTGACAAGCTCTGACGTCAATGCCATGCCCATATTAATGATGATGATGGCCCAGCACGTAGGGCACTGAAAGCGGGCCATTCTGGAGGATCGTGTCTATAAGGGTATTGAACTACAACCCAAGTGGTCGAAGAAGATCTGGCAGGCCCAAAGCGAGAGGGAAGGACTCTCTTTGATCTAATCTAATCTTTGTATTATTGTATCAGAAGTTTGGAGAGCGTTTGAGGCAAATAGGTCGGGTTGGAGAGAAATGCTGTACTGAACTTAATTTTTACGGATCAATGGCCACAAATTTTGTTTCAAATGAAAACTTTTCGATTTGTAGCCAAAAACCATGTATTAAAACATATGAGAGTACTAGGAACATATATTTGTAAAATTACGCGCAAATCGCGAAATCGGTTATCATCTCATACTTTTAAAACAACCATATTACGTAAGTTTGATACAAAATAATTTAAAAAAATCTGTTTGAAATGCACGAATTATATTAAATATTGCAATGAAAGTCACAAGGCAGTAAGTTCCGTAGTAGTTAAGTCCCTATGCCCCTCATTGAAGAAGTAAAAGAAAATAATTTAATATTTGAATCTGCAATAAAGAATATTACTAATATTCGATGAGCTTATATTATTTTAAACTAAGCTTTCAAATAGTTTTTTTTTTCATAAGTTGGTATACCTAATTTATCTTTAATGTTTTTTAACTGTCAAAGTGGCAATTTTAATGCCATATAACTTCCAGTCCATATACTCCAGTCAATAGAGACATAATAAGGCTTTAGCTTGCAAAAGGGCGGAGAATCAATTAATAAAAAAGATGAATTTGTATGCAGTTTTTTTAGATAATTGTATAGTATTGTTCAAATTATGTTAATTTTGAAATTATTTATTAAATTTCGTAAGCTACTGCTACTGCTCCTCATGTAATTCCTAAGTGATGATGAAATTACGATGGCGGGTTTACTACCAATGCTGGCTTAGCGGTGTGGCTGTTTGTTGCCCGGGAAATAACTGAACGCATTCGAAGATGGCATATATCTCTTTTTGGAAAACAGTAACCTATTAACAAAGATATCTTAAGTGAAAAGGTTAAAATAGTGAATAGTTAATCAGTGTACCATATCCTCCCATCTAGTGTAGGGAGTGTACCATGTCCAATCCACTCTCGATGAGATATTGATTTTGAACCTCCTACAGAAGCGAAAACCCGGAATGACGTAGTCTTATGACATTCTAAATTCTCACCATATGGAAGCGTTAAACTTTGATGAGGACTTCCAACATTCGCTGAAGTATAACCTTTGTGTAGCCGACCTAGGTTCCGACTAAATGAGATGTGGAGAGGTACAGGCTCAAAAGGACTACCAAAGCAGATGTTATAAGACTGATGGTTTTCATGGCACCTGATATGCCAATGCAAACGAGTCGTTGGAATTTCTCTAATTGTCTTATTACCAATACTTTCCTCGCTCCCTGCCACCACACAATGGAGGCGTCAGAGAAGTCTAATTATGGCTAAATAGAATCAGTGGACAGCCCCAAGAATTACCGAAAGCCTTTTGAAATTGACAAAATACGTTAATAGCTTAAGTTTACAGTCCCAGGTGGATTTTCCAGGAATAAAGTTTGTTGTCTAGTATAACACCATTGGGAAATTATTAAAACGAATTATACAAAACGCTCGCATATTATCCTGAGAGGATAACCGTAATGTTGTCGGCATAAGCTAGGGTATAGAAGCCTCTATCATTAAGGATGACATAATTGACCATCATACTCTATAACATGGGAGGAAGAACTTCTTTCTGAGGAATACCTGGACAATTCTGTGCGTAAACATAGTGTCTATTCATATTGTGACTGTGGGACAAACGCGATCGGCATCCTAAGTCGTCTGGAGCGCGTCGAAGAAGACGTTTTTGAACGCTCTCTCAATATCAAATAATGTCCCGACGGCCATTTTCTTGTCGTCCAGGGCTTTTCTGCCCTTGTCACAAGCCTAAGCAGTGCTAATTCAACTGATATATTGAAACGCATCGCACAGCAACGCATTCCGTTTTAACGCAACGCATTGCGTCATGCTGCGCGTAGCTCATGCGTATTGTTGCATCTGGTAAGGCCTAATAAAAGCGTTGACGGTCAGTAGGGATGTCGTGTGTGTAATTGTCATGGGTCTTGACGTACGACATGTACCTGAACAGTGACTTTCAGGCCTCAATGACCAATGAGGTCCGTAATGCCGATTGGGGTACCACGCCGTTCGGGGCCATTCCCTTTTATTCATTTAGACATGAATACATGATATTCGCAAATAGTATGCCTACTCATATAATGTTTTTTTTATAATTTTAAAACGTTACGGAACGGTGCGGTGCGGTGGCTAACAGCACATTGTGCTAGCATAACGCGGTTTTAATTTGGGTAATATGTTATTATGTAATAATCATGTTGAACTGCTTTTATAAATCGACCAATAGAATATGCTTATCTTAGTTTTAGGCTTCTAATCCCTTATAATCTTATAATCCCGCGTTGTCCGTCCGTCTGTCATCTATAGTATCAGGGAAATTTGGAACACAGCTAGGTGTAAAAAAAAATTAAAAAAATTGCATCACGGTTTTTTTTATTTAATTACGCCGGGTTTTTCCGGAGCAAAACAGTTAAATGTATATATTTTTTATTTTATTTTAATATGTATATACAAATTAATATGTATATACAACCGATTTTTACGCGGAAAACGTTTACATGCATTAACAAGAAACCGCAGCTACAAGATGAAAATTGTATTTTAAAAAATAACGATTTGTCATAACTAGATTACAATTTCTAAGAATTTCATATAATATGTTATTTAATAAAATAATGTTTGGCCTAAATAACTATAATTGTTAAAAGATTAAAAATAATAATAATAAAATAATAGAATAAAGAACTTCATTAATTCATAAAAATGAGCTACAAATATATGTAAAATATGTTTTACTTGGATAGTTAAATCCATATTATTTCAGTAGAATATCTTTGTAATAGATAGAAGGATTATATGAGAGACACGACTATTACATTTGCATGTATTAAATTCTAAAACAACTCTATAGTTTAGCTAAAATATGTATCTCAAATGTATGTCTTTTAAAATATACAAGAACATTTTAAAAATCATAATAGAATCTCTTAGGTGAATATATTTTACGTAAAAAGGTCAAAAATTGCAGCTGCAAAAATGATTCACTTAAAAGATTTGAATATGAAAATAGCTAAAAATTTAGTATTCGACTGACTTGCTGTAAATAATCTAACTTCAAATATATAACATACCATTTCAAAATGACAAAATAAGCTTTTGGTTATGACTTAGAGGAACAAAGTCCAACATTTTGTCATCTATGCTATCAACGCGTTAGATAAAATCAAATATAGCTGATTCACGCATTAGCACTACAATCAAAGCGCTATCGACGTTATATTTCAATTACAATGTACAAGTAAAATGAATATAAGTAAACTGTACAGGTACGCATAAATAATTATTGTACCGCAAACATCTTCTTAGAAATTTCTACAACGTAAAAACGTTTAACTTCAAAGTAAATAAGAAGATGTGTATGTGTGTGGGTGTGTATATGTGTACGTCAAAATGCCATGTGAAAAAAAAAAACATTGTATTAATATGTTCGCGCGTGCAATGGCCTAACTAAATATTTAAACTACGTGTGTGGGGAGATACTCGTATGTCAAAATACTGTTAAAAGCGCGTATAAGCAACGGGCCGCTAGATGTTTTCTTACGTTGCGTTGCGTCGCCGACGTTCGGACGACTGTTAAACGAACATGTGCGAAGGAATCTATTGGATAATTTTTTAATATAAAGTCTAGTGTGTGTGCAATACTTCAGTCAGTAAAGCACAAGAAATCAATCACGATTTATACTCTTTCGTAGTACAAAACTGTTATAGACGATTAAGAGAGAAATACCTATAGTGTGTGAATAGTGACTATAACAATAAAACATATTAAACAAAATTGAAAGTGTTGTTTTATATCAAATATTTTGTTTGTATCATTTTGAACATATTAAGATTAAAAAAGTTAAAACGCTAAAAATGAATACTGACGAGTTTAGAATACATGGTAAAGAAATGGTGGATTACATTTGTGGATACATGAATACCGTGGGCGAACGAAATGTGGGACCAACACTTGATCCTGGATATCTCAAAAAACTAATTCCAGGTTAGTATTATGAATTCATATGTGTGGCAGATCTTGCTTACGGAATAAAATTATAAAGCATTATTAAAAAGTTTATATAACTTACTAAAAATTGAACAATTTATAAAAATTCAAAATATTGTATTCTATTATAATAAAATAAATATATTCATACGTTTGGAACAAATTCGTTTATTTAAGTTTATTCATTTAATGGTACGTTCCTACATTTCCGTTTTTCTTTTTCAATATTAGAGTATTATTATAAATATATAATAGATATTTACGACTTTTTCACACATATTTCGCTGAAAAGTCAGTGTTTGGAATTTTCTTATCACAATTTATTAATTCGGTATTATTTGATAAATATATATGTATATATATAATGAAAACATATAAAAACTAACTTACACAGCAATTTCAATATCAATGATCAATAATTTGTATTTAAAAGTTTTAAATAGGTTTAAAATATTTTTTAAAAATGCTTGTTGAATTTGATTTATTTTAAACTAAAGAAAAAGTATTTTTATTTAATATTAAGAGGGATTGCATATATATATATATATATATGTGTGTTGAAATAAAAAGTTTAAAAAGGTTGTTTAAATAATACAAAATTTATTAAATACACTTTTTATTGCTTTATTAAAAAAACTGTCTTACGCATGCTTCTGAGATCATCACGATGACTATCAATAGCAAAATACCGCTACTCCAAAAAAATCAGCATACATTAGACAAAAAACTAACAATCCAATATTTGGTTTCCAAAAAAATTTGCATTATTTGTAAAAGCTGAAAGCATAAAGTGCGCTACACAAATGTAAATATTTAAAGTGTAGACTCCAGATTTTAGCGCATTTTTTTGTAAATTATCTTGTTTATATAACTGACAAAATATATTTTGTATTCATTTTTTTAAATAACAAATAATTTAAACTACGGTAATTTACTTTAAAATAAGTCACAGTGCGCCTGTGTGCATTATAGGTCAATATTGTATTGTGAATTTCAAGATCAAAAAAATTGTGTAACAATATTTGTATTTTAAAATGCATACAATAAATCGCTTTCCAAAAAAAGATATGTGCTCCTAACAACAAACAAAGTGCACCTAAAATAAAATGAATGTACTCCTAAAATAAAAAAATGTGCACCTTAAAAAACAGTGTTCACCGAGAAAAAACATGCTGCAAAATAATAATTGCCAACCATAAACTATAATCTAAGCAAATAAAATAGCTTTTGTTCATTTTTTAAAAATGTGTGGGCACCGTTTTTTTTGGGTACACACTTGGTAGGTGCACTTTTTATAAAATTAGGAGCACATTTTTAGTTTTTAGGTAAACATTTTTTTTTGTATATTTTGAATTAATTGGTGGACAATATTAAATTATATGGAGTAAGCTAAATTGGATGCCATAAAATAACAGGAAAAATCCAAAAGTTATGTCTCTTGGGAATTCAATAATGCACAGTGCCCACAGAAACAATAAAAGCAGTTACATTGACAGAAATCTTCAGACTAAGGAACAGCGATCAAATCGATTGATTTTTCTTACGCCATGCCAGTCAAAAAATCTGTAGCATATCCCTGCGTTCACAGTTGGCGGGACAGGTCTAAAGAACTTGTCCGGTTTCTGTGGTCACGACTGAAAAAAGTGACTTCAAAAATGTGAACTTTTACTAGAACACACAAGTAACCCGGAAACCGTTCACATTGAGCGGGACAATGATAAAGGTAATTGTAGTTATGAGGGGACCGTCTCACAGAGACTAGTCCAACATCGTAGGCCACCAGGAGAGCCTATTGTACTATTATAGTCATACTTTAGCTTTTCCCCACATTTTCACAAATTTGAGGCGATAAAGAAGCTACAACCGACACAATAGCCGAGAAATACAGAGCATAGGAATTGTGCAGGGAAGATGGTAGACCGGCCCGCCCGGGTTCAAATCTCGGCAGCGGCAACATTAGTTTAATCGATTATTAAAATCAGTAGGATCCTCTTGCTATAAATATCCTTCTGAAATTGTCCATGAATAAGCTGAGCGTGAACCAGCCGACAAACATACACAATAAGCATTTCTACGTCAAAATAGTTAATTTTGTAATAGATGCATAAATTTGAGGCACCGCATAAAATGACAGAACTCAGCATGTTATATTTTTAATATGTTTATGGCCGTCCCTATTTTTAAAGATTTGCCCTTATGAAAATGACATTTCTCAGCATAGGCCTTCAATAATTATACAAACGCACCTAAAAATAAAACACGTATAGATAGAAATAATGTTACCAATATAATATAGCAAGAAATAATTTTGTACATAGAGATATCTCAAAATATATTGTATATTTGTCTTGTAAAATCTGTTAGAGTTGCTTTCAAGGCAATTTGTACTTCTAACAATTGTAAATTGCAAGTACTCAAAGAAAAAAGCTTTATCACTGAAGCAGTTCAGCATAAGCGGCACATTAACCACGATTTGACCAATCGAGTGAACCCGTAAAATGGTCGCTTGACTGGTGTGGGAATCGGGAATTTTTATCCAAAATTCCCAAAAATAATCCCAGGAATTCCTATGAAAAAAATATTTGAGAGAGAGGATCTACAAATAATGTAAAGTTTTGTACAATTTTATCTTGCATAATAATAACATAACATAGCAATAAAAAATAAACACCGAGAAATATTTTACAATATTTTTATTTGTTTTTTTACAGCGGAAGCACCCCTCAAGGGAGAGGACTTTTCAAAGGTAATCGAAGATGTCGAAACTAAAATCATGCCAGGAGTAGTACACTGGAATCATCCGCGTTTTTTTGCATACTTTCCGTCAGGAAACTCGTATCCATCAATCTTGGGTGACATGCTCAGCAGTGCTCTCGGAACTATTGGGTTTTCATGGGTAAATTATTTAAAAATTTAAAAAAATTCTGTATATATATATACATTTGTTTTCTCATAAATAATAATCGAATTTTTTCAGGCATCCGGCCCGGCAGCTACGGAACTAGAAACTATTGTACTTGACTGGTATGCCAAAGCTCTTGACCTTCCTAAGCATTTTTTAAGTGACACACCTGGTGGAAAAGGTGGTGGAGCTCTACAAGGATCCGCTTCAGAATGTGCACTTGTCTGCTTGATGACAGCTCGTGATCGTGCAATCAAAGAGTTAAAGAAGGGCAACGAAGAAATGCACGACAGTGTTTTCTTGCCACAGCTTGTAGCATACTCTTCCAAGGAAGCTCATTCTTCTGTGGAGAAAGCTGCTAAGATGGCCATAATCAAACTACGCATATTAGAAACAGATTCACATGGATGCTTTCGAGGAGATACGCTTAAAGAAGCTATTGACAAGGATCTGAAGGACGGTTTAACGCCATTCTTTGTTGTGGCTACAGTGGGAACGACCGGAGCATGTGCATTTGATAACCTTACGGAAATTGGACAAGTATGCAAAAATGTTCCTTCCATTTGGTTTCATGTTGACGGTGCATATGCTGGCAATTCTTTCATCTTGCCCGAGATGCGAAGATTTAAAGAAGGAATAGAATACGCAGATTCGTTTAATACAAACTCCAACAAGTTGTTGCTCACTAATTTTGACGCTTCGGCAATGTGGGTTCGGGATGTTATGGCATTAAAAACTGCACTCACCGTGAACCCACTGTATTTACAGCACGAGCACAATAGTGCTATTGATTATAGACATTATGGGATTCCATTGAGCCGACGATTCCGAGCGTTAAAACTGTGGTTTGTATTCCGTTCGTATGGCATACTAGGCCTGCAGAAATATATTCGTAATCACATTACATTGGCTAAGAAATTTGAGAGTAGCGTTAATGAAGATGATCGTTTTGAGGTGCTAAATGATGTGCACTTAGGATTAGTATGTTTCCGGTTGAAGTGAGTTTTAACACTGATAACAAAATTTGTGTGTTTATATTTATATATAATTTTTTTCAGAAAATCGGACGAGGTAAACCGAGAGTTTTTGGCGCGAATAAATCACTCCGGTCAATATCACATGATTCCGGCATTGGTAAAGGGCAAATATGTTATTCGTTTTTGTGTAACCTATGAGCACGCTACAGAAGATCACATTGGTAAGTTATACACAAAAAAAATCATTATAATATAGAAATTATATGTTTTAATATTATTTGTTTGTAGATACTGCCTGGAGAGACATTCAAACATTTGCCGAATACGTTTTAGAGTCACAGTCGCCTGCAAATGCACCACTCACATCTATCCAACCAATGAAGAAACCAAAAACTAAGCTTACGCGCACAATGTCATCACGATTTTCATTTACTCGTAGTGTTTCACGTGAGATCTACGAACGCCAACACAGTCGGTCTGGCCTCACAGATGGATGTACACCGATCTTTGTTCTCGACACTAGTGAAATTTTGGCCAGTTTACACAATGCAACACATAAGAATAACTTGCAGTCTGAGCACAAGGTTGAAGATAGCACGGATGAAGCTAGTAATTAGTTTACACTGAATTTATTAATATGATGGAATAGGAATATAGAAATTTAGTATTATTAAATTTAAGAATAGATACAATATACATTATATACATTATACAATATCAATATAGTTTATTTATTTTTGGCTCACTTATACAAAATCAAAAACCTTATCGAAATAAATAAAATTTGTGTTTAAAATAATGTAAAATTTTGAAAAAAAACTGTTAATTAGATCACATATAAAAGCAAACGTTCGATATCAGTCTTCGTTTTGTACCTTTTTGCAATTAAACTCAGAATATCACTGTTTCGATCAATTTCAAACGTTTGCTTTTATTACGTAATACTTATTTAAATTGATTACGACCAACGTCAACAAATTTAGGTAATGCCTTTACGTAAGGATTATATTAAATGAACCGTAGGCACGGCTTAAAAATATCGATTTAGACATAACAAGGCTCGATGAAGCCGTCTTCGCTGAACGTGTTATGATTTTTCTTCTAATCGAGATTTTTAAAGTAACAAGTACAATAGTACAAAACTTCTCTAACTTTTTTGACGTCGGTCGTACTACATCCTATTGAAAATTGAAAATATTACAGGTTTTATAAAAGCACAATGTTAAAACCTTGGGACAGATAACGAAAGAGCTCACAAACCGCAAACATAACACGAGACATCCCGTTAAAGATGCTAGCGGTAACCCATTGTCTATGGATGGTGAACAGCTCAATAAATGGAGAGAACACTTTGAGAAAGTGCTCAACAGCGAGCTAACGCAAAACACTCATGCGCTGGCACATCCACTGAGCTGTTCATCCTTGCCTATATCCACAAGGACCCCTAGTCGAACTGAAGTAACTGCTGCAATAGTTAGCTTAGCCTCCGGCAAAACTGCCGGAGCAGACAATATCCCAATAGAATACGTCAAAGCGGATCCGTCATTTCCAACGGAGATCCTGCTCCCCGTGCTGGTTCAAGCATGGAAGGACGAGTCGATTCCAGATTCATGGAAATCTGGAATCATCGTTAAACTGCCTAAAAGAAAGGCGACTTGGCCAGTTGCGAGAACCGGAGAGGTGTTTGTCTGCTGACCGTGGTCTACAAGATCTTGACAATGATTATTCTCTCGAGGGTACAGTTCCATATCGAAAGAACCCTGCGACGCCAACAAGCAGGGTTCCGTACAGGGTATTCGTGCAT
>JAAAKO020003516.1:0-21151 GCA_010015015.2 Bolitophila cinerea | reverse complement strand
TTTATACAGAAAAGACTTTGGCTGACATTACCGATCAATTCATAAAGAGATGGCGACAGTGACATTGCTTCGTCAGAAAGTTGGCTTACAATTCATAAAGTGATGGCACTTGTGTCATATCTGTATTGGCAGCTGTGTGACTGGCGCTTGCGGCCACACACCAACGCATAACAATTTCAGTGAGCGCTAATGTTGGCGCCAAAAATCGTGATTATATCTGCTCACGAGTTGGCAACTTAAGGTGCTTCTCCAGTAGTTGACAACTAACGTTTGGCAACTTGAGCAACTGCAGCTGTGAAAACGGATCACAATCTCTGGCAACGCGTCAGTTACCTATATCGATTCCAATCCATGGCAACCGGATTCGTTTGTCGTGCCTAGTGGAGATACAGTAAATAGGCTAAAAGTGCAGAGTTGACAGTGTTGGGCAACGCGTTGCTATCGTTTTTGAATGGCCGTTTGCTGCACGGTGTGTTTTGCTCAAACAACGCAAGAAATATGTACCTTGTTTATTTGCAAGCACAAGTAAGTAAACGATACTGTGGGCTAAAATAACTAAGTATATATACATAATATTTTACTTGTTGTACAACAAATCTTAAGGTGCTGCCGCGCGCATTTTCCTTTATTTTATACAAAACAATTTTTTTTTAACACTGTCTCCCTTAAGAAAATTTAAGCGGAGGAACATTTCTAGCAAGTTAATTCCATAATAGTCCACCTGTGACTTATTCTCAGGATTTTTCTGAGAATAAGTCACATTTTCCTGACGTTAAGTCTCATTTTTGAAAAACAATAAAAAACAACAATATACACAGTGACGATAATGCACAAATGCCATGAGATGAAGCCTCTTGGTTCTTTTCGATTACTGAATTTACCACACTTTCATTAACTTTATAACTAATATTAATAACAATGTTTACTAATGTATCTCATTTATCTCTTTTTATGTTTTATAAAATTTGCATTGCATTGCTGCGACTAACTTCGTTTCGATTCAGACACTCGATATATCATCATAAAACAAATTAAACTGAAATGACGCGAGAAATTATTTCTCTATTTCAAATTTTTATTAATAATAATTATTAAATTAGTAAGTTTACACTATAGAGGGCGGAGCTGGGATTAAGGGGAAGTGTATTTATAATAGAGACAAATTTTAATTTAAAAAATCTCTTCTTAAAGGTATTCGGGGGTTTTGTCCATTATATTTTACTCATTTTCATACTTTAATTTAATATTCTATTTTTACTTGTTTTTACTATTTAAACTTGTCTTTTGCTACGCCAACAAGGCTTGGATGATGGCCCAAAGGTCCGTGAACGCAAACCAAGAATAACATATAAAAATTTCATTTCTCTACAGTATGCTGTATTTGGGTTTTTTCTCTTAAAGATGTTTTTCAAAAACAATATTTAAAAATAACTTTTTTAAAACTTTTAAACCACGCCCTAAATGAGGATTTAAAAATAAAAAAAACATTGTTTTAATTAAGGTACCCTCCTATTATTAAATACAATGTTTGTCTTATTCCTCTAAAGTGTGATTTAGCTTTTCGAACATAGCAGTCCAACAAATTGGTAAACTCATAGACGTAAAGGTCATAAGCGCCAAAAACCAAAACCATGAACGAAGCCAAAACTACAAAAATGAAATAATTCTAGAATACATTTTTTTTAGGCGATTGTATATTTAGCTTAGGTTTTTTTGTGTATGATTTTAGTCTTTAGTTAAAAAAAAATACAAAACTGACATACCTCATTTTATGCAAAACGTGTTTATTTAAATTGTTATAAAATTTCACTACTAAGTACTTAAATTAGCTTTTCACTCGAATACAAAACAAAGTATAAATTAATAAAACGTGATGATAAAAGTATTTAAAAGTTATAATAATTGAAGAGCCAATTTGTTCACTCAGAGTTCGATAACTCGCGATATAACTCTGGATTTTCCTCAACATCAACAAAGAATTGTAATTGTTTTTTATAACTCGAGTCAACTCCTGATATTGATAACTACAGCTATTTGATAATTTGATAATCGATGTTGATAATCGTTTTCGATAAAAAGTCGTAAAACCTTAAACCAGCACACCAAGAAAGTTCCACAATTTGACAATGAAATCTACTATCCGGGGAACAGGTCAACATTTGCACATTAACTCTGTTTTGCCATAACTTGGGTTATTTTTGATAACTTTTCAGTTTTGTTTTGTTGGTGCAGTCATTATCGATCGAAAAACACACAGTTATGCTCGCCAAATGTTTGGACCGTATCGTCCTTCTTATATTTGGCTGTATTGGGAGGAACGTGAACATCATAATTGGGAGTATTGGGCATCTGTAGAAACAACGATAAATCGAGCGATGAAGAAAATGTTGTAGAAATTAGTAGTTTTATAAATTTGTTTTTTTTTGTAATTGCTCTACAGCTATCCCCAAAGGCTTCGGACGTCATTAAAATTTATTTACTTGATAGACATCGATAATTTATTAGAAATGCCCATATCATTTTTTTTTGTTTGGTCAGAAAATTATTTTTTCAATATGCCATGAACATAGTTGTCTGTAAATGCTCCACAGCTATCCTTACAAGCTTCATACGACAACCTTTTTTTACTAGATAGACATCATCAAATAATTAGGAATGCCCTCATAAACTATTTTTTATTGTTAAGAAAATCATTTTAGTGGACGGTTTATAAAATACAATTTTTGACAATTTTCAATCAAGATCGGCATTACTAAATTTCATATTAATTTCTCGAGTTATGAAATGTCAAATTGCGTCATTTACTATAATCATTTTGCTATAATTTCCCCGGGAAATTTGCGTAACTTTAGAAATTATAACTCGACTCTACTTTTGTGTAACTCGAGATCCGCAATAGTGAACAAACCGAATTTTTAAATTGGCATGTTTTATATTTAAAACTTCCCAGTTTCATGATTTCTAGATTTGGCTCAAGTTATATAACTCTCAAAAATTGATTATAAATCCGAGAGAAAAAATTGACCCGGGGTGATTCACCTGAAAAACCAAACAATAAAAATGCAAACGGATGCTATTTCTCTGGGGGAATATTTTTCGATCAGAACGCTGTTTTTACTTTTCGTCTTAAAATTGGCCAAGGAATACGCCTGCAAAGTTAGGCTGGTTATGAATGACTCAACCTGAAACAAAAAACGCGTCGGACATCAGAGGGTCGAATCTCGTTGCGCGGTCACTTGTCAGTGATTGTTTTTAGTAAATGGCACTTAAAATCTGCTTAGGTTCCTTTTCTGAAATGCTTATTCATTTCGAAATTCGGATCAATGTTGCCATTAATTTAGTGATTTACTTGCACCCAAAATAAAAAATGTAAACATAGATGGCTTGATGTCGTTTGACATGTAAGCTATACCGAGTCAGAGATGGCGCTAATTCGTGGATAAAAATACTGTGGATAGGTCATTTTATTTTAAAACTATTTAGTCAAATTCATGATTTCAATTAATTTACAGAGGAAGTAATAAGTCCACATAAAGATATGACATTAGGAAAATATATAAAAAATACTTTAATATAAAACGAAAAATAGATGGTAGAGCTCAATCCCTTGCATTACAATAGCCGTTAGCGTTTTATCTCTTATCAACACTTCTGTAAAGCACATTGCCATTTACACTCGTATCGAACTGAAACAGCCATTCACCCACAACTCATATATACACACTCCTAGATTAAAATGCACTCATTTCGTATCTTATCGCAAATTAAAATTCTTATCGCTTTTAAACGCATCAACAGAACGCGCTTTGCTATCAAACGGCGGTCGATTGTATGCATACACTTTATTTCAGAGAACTGCTTTTTAATCATAGCTCCAATTTGAATATTCTAAAGTTTTATGATATAATATAAATGCATATGACTAATGAAACTGTTTAAATTCGAACTATATGCCATTGACAAAATTACAAAAGAACACGAACTCATTAATTTATTCCAATTGCGTGCTAATCCATTTGATGATTGCCATTGTTCGGCGATGCCCAGTCGAACAATAGAGATTTATATGGTTTTAATTGCTCGTTTGAGTTAATGCCATGCCAGCTAAATATGCATTGAATATAATTGTCTATAATTGTAATTTGTATATACTTATGATCACATATGCAGGGGAAAGGAAATACTATATACATAAAATTTAAATATTGGGCTTGTCTGATTTAGTTGATGACAATACTAATTTTAATTCAGGAGTATTAGTAGTCTTTGTTATATTGTTTCAAGCTAGAATCTGCGGTTATTATTACATAAGTAAAGTTTTTAATTATCTTTAAACCAGTTTCCTGAAAAAATAAAATAAACTAAACATAAATTGTTGGAACATTTTTCAATTTAAAATCATCTCTGCGAAGTCAAATCTGGCTTCCGTACCTAAAACAGTATCAAAATTGTAATTCTCAAAATAGACATCGAAGGTAGAATATTCAAAAACGAGGTCACTGGTGTTAGTAATTTTTGATGTTAGCAAAACCTTTAAAACCGTACTATATACCGTATATTAAATTAAGGTATAATTCTTGCAGTTATAATGCCGATGATAAAAAAACAATAAAGACTTACGCGATTAACTTCAAATTAATTTTCACATTTTCTATACAACTTATTTCGTTTTATGATATGTGCCGTGTCGTCGTCTTTCACCGTTTGACGTCTCTAATTTTCTCAGTGTTGCCATATTCGAACGTTCACCATCATGACCCGTTTCCACAGGTGAATTGGTTGCGTATTTCGGCTCAGTCGTAAGCTCCGTTTCCATCGGTTGATCGGTAAAACTATTATCGCTAATGAAACAATATTTATAAAATGTTTTTGAAATGTTCAAAACCAATAAAAATGTATAGAAATGTTAACGATATGTTTCTAATGGTAACCGGAGTTTTACCGTAAGCTCCTTTTACCGCGGTAATTTGGCCGACTGTCGTTTGGATGACAAATTATTGGTAGATATGTAGATTTGACACGTTGTGAACGATGTCTGGGGTCGAAGGTGCGGCAAAGATTTTCTTTAGAGATCCCCTAAAAAATGGGATGGGATGTTGTAGAATTTTGTTATTACGAAATGTTTTTTTTCTGCGCCGAATCCCCCCTAACAGAGATTGCAGTAAAAGATTATATATTACTTTTTTAAATGGTTTTTGGGATA
This sequence comes from Bolitophila cinerea, assembly GCA_010015015.2. Lineage (NCBI taxonomy): Eukaryota > Metazoa > Arthropoda > Insecta > Diptera > Mycetophilidae > Bolitophila > Bolitophila cinerea. The sequence continues at coordinate 15,948 of JAAAKO020003516.1, read as the reverse complement.
ATGTAATAGGGTAAACTATAGAGAAAAAATCCACCTTTTTTAAAAAAAATGCCTGAGCTTTTACTCCTTTTTAAATTCTCTATATTAGTTTTTAATATTCTGTGATCTTGCTTGCGCTGTTTCTAATGAGGCCTAATTAAACGACTTCCTTGGAGCTGAAACTTGGCTTATTGACTTTTTGCCGATGACAATGCATACTATTAAATTTTCCCCTACCTCTCATTGACTAAATATTGTCAAAACCATTTATTGGGCCATAGGGGTAACATTTTTAAAGAAACTAGATTTAATTTACCCTTTACATTTAACCCTTTGCTGCCCAAAATCAGTTAGGGATAGTCAAAGTTAGTTACATACCAAGAAAAAGGAGCAGATAATTTATAGGAAAAAAAAGGGTTGATTATTTATTAATATTAATACTAATAATATTCAAATAAGTTAAATTTAACATTTAATAATAACATGTTTTTTATATTTTTCAGGTAAGCGCCCTTTAAATCCTGTACCAATAACCGGCCGAGATAAAGATTAAGTATATTATTTGTTTTGGTGAGCTTAAAATGCTATTGAGTTCACAGTAAAAAAAAATGTTTTTTTTAAAAAATAGACCTCTAAATCCATTGAATCTGTTCAAAAAAATCTCATCATCTCCAAAGAATTATGTTTATGTCGCGCTTTCACGCATAATTTATTACTTATTATTTATTTCTCAAAATTAAAAATATGCAAAAATGTCGATGCGAATTTCAGTCTTTGTTATTTTGTTGGACACACACACACATCGTCTTCCGGTTGACCGCCTCCGAAAGAAATTTATATCGTCACTGGCTTGCAGAGTCGCACGCACCATTCTACAAGTAAACCTGTTCTGACGTACGAACGCACGCACATACTCACACACACACATACTCACACACACACACATGCAATCTTTGGAAGGCTATAAATTGGAAAATTAAATTTCCTCCTTTATTTGTATAAAATTAATGCAATAAATCATAATATCGGCACACACAAAAAAATGCGGGAGAATTGTTCCAATATAATACAAACATTATATGACTGGCTACATATATTATGTTTATTTTGTTGTGTTATTATGTAACGGAGAGCGTTGCACTTTCTATGTAGCGTTGGAGTTTTGTGATTATGATAATTTGTCATTTCCGTTGTGCAAATATTTATATAAACAGATTCAGATCACTATAATATTGTAATAGGCGATTGATGATTAGTATTTGATACAATTAATTCCGCTCCTGTACTTATATATATTATATATCTTAAATCAATAAAGTTAGCTTACAAAACGATTGGCCATCTATTGGCAACTTATGAAAACTTAATCAAGGAACGTAAAAAATATAATTTAGGCTTTATTTTCTTACTTCTTCGGTCAAATCTTTCATTTCCATCGCATGTGGAACAATGTGGGCTGCGCACAGCACGGCGCAGTGCAATTGTGTTGTATTGTTCTTACATGTCCGCACATAACCTCAATCGTGTCACAATACTTTAACAGTTTGCCAGCCGTAGATGCTAGTGTCAATTGACACTAGATATATTTCGAATATTATATAACCGTCAAACACTTTTTGGACTTGGTACGTTCCGAGACCAAACGAAGTCACGTATTACGGCCTTTACAGACTTTGCACGTACTTTTGCTGTTCCTGGGTGCAGGCTGCAGGTACGAACCCGGACGAACATTTATGAACGATGTTACTGGCACAAATAAATACTTTGCAATGCGACTGAAAAATACCGTTCTTGTTGAACCGCTCTTTATCGAACATAGTGGATCGTACTGTTACGTTGCCATGGGTCAATTTCGAATCGAATTAATCTCTCTGTCAAAAAAACACACAAAGTTTATCAGAACGCAGCCAAATATATTGTAGGAAACATTATAACAAAAACCCATAAGCAAATCACTTGGAATAACCGTACATGGTTATTATATATTAATAATACAATTTAAAATATGTTTTGAATGTTTCGTAATATAAAATGTATTTCTTAAATAATAATAAATATTTTTAAAATTATTTTATATATTTTCAATACTTTCGATATTATTAAATTATATTTCATATTCTTAGTATTTGCAAACAATAATAATATCGTATTCTTTTTTGATGTTTTATATTTGTGTTTAGTTATGCGCATATTTTGAGTATTCGGAATTATTTTCAGTATTCGCGTATTCGAATATATTTAAAGAATATTTGTGATATTATCGCGCTCTTGACTTCTGTCAATTAAGAAAAAAAATATTGAAGAATAGATATTTAGTACAAATATAAAAAAATAATAAATCTGAAAAATATTACATGAAAAATGTGTATTTTGGTATTCTATACAATATTCGCCGATATTCCCTATTTTTCAATATATGCGTTTTTTCTGAAATTCGCGTTTTGCGGATATTTCGTTTTTTAAAGTTCTTTTATAAAAATAAATATTATTCTCAGATATTTGTGATATTCTTCATCTTTTACAAATAAACTCCATATTTAATATTTGTAATAAAAAAAATCGTAAAAAAAATATTGTTGTGAAAATATTTTTGATATTATTAATATTTAAATTCGTGGTATTTATAATTAATTTTCATAATATTCCAATATTCGCGATTATAGACTTTACATTACTGCATTGATAATTCTTTTTGAAATGTTAATAAACATATTTGCGATATTATATGTATTATTCGGTATTTTCAGATGATATCCAATTTGTGTACACCAAATTAAGCATATATGCCTCGATATAAAAAAATAATTCTATTTGCATGCTAATAGAACGTAAAAAGAAAATACTTCAAATTCAAAATTATCATAAGCCTAGTTTAGGAGGTGGGTTAATTTTTACATGCAAATGAGCCGGAATAAAATTACCACTGTCAAACAAAACATATTAATTTAAATAAATAAAAAAATATATTAATGCGGCTTTGTTGTGGCGCCTTTTTGCTTATCTAAAAGAATCATGGAGTCCAACCAAAACTTCTTTTTTCTTTGCAGAGCAAAATTTGTATAGTTCTTATCTATTCAATAAACATTAGACTTTTACGGTAAAAGATCGGTCACAGATGCACGTAAAAGTCTATCAGTCCGCGGGGACCGAAGGTGTTTCTATTGGATAAAGAAGTTGCCCAGGTACGTTAAATTGTAATTGTAAATTATTGTACGAATCAATAAAGATTGGTCATAATTGCCCGGAAAAGTCTATCGGCCCGCAGAGACCAACAGTGTTTCTAAGTATAAAAAGTAGTCGCCATATGGTAAGTACAAGTTCATACAATAAAGATCGGTCATTATTGCACGTAAAAGTCTATCGGTCTGAGGGAACAAAAGTGGTCGTGTTTGACAGTGCTAACTATCTATTGTATGGCGTGCTTTGTTTATCATATAATAACAAATTATATTATCACTGAAAAGATGGCGCCACTATCAAGTGAAAATACGATAAAATCCAATGGATCATTTAAGTTTAGATCATGTGTGATCGGTAGCAACACTCCAGAAAACAAATCTTTAAAAACAGCAAATCATATGTGTTTAATTGTTTATTATCTCAAAGACACGGTCTAAGACAATCTGGCGCTGTTATGGTTGCGCGTCGCTTAAATTAACAAGCTACGCGCTACAAACGTCAAAATGCGGGCACGCTATTCACACTGTGTGACAGGCGTGTCATTGCATCCATACAAACAGAACTCAAACACACACACACGCAAAGCGACTAAAATACTCTGACACTGTTGTATACCTACTTAATTCACATATAAGAATATCAAGATTAAGATCAGAAATCACCGGACAGCGTTGCGCGAGATTAAAAATATGTACGTGCTCGAGATAAATTGCATATTTTTGTTGTTGTTGTCTTTTTGCGACGTGTGCGACATTTTGTCTGCGCGTTCACGAGAGGGTTATTGAACGCAGGTGTGAGCGGCCGAGTGGGATTTTATTGCACACGCAATATTATTCTATATGAGACGTATATATATATACTCTGGGCTCTTGTGATGTTTTTATACAACAATGTGCTCCACAGGTGGACACCGGGTATGTTATGCAAAGTTGTATAAAGTGGGCACGCAAGACGATCGGGCAGAGTAAAGCAAGTCCATTACGTCACGCGGACGAACGATCGGAGGCAGCACGCAAGCAAGCGATATAAGTTTAGGCGTAGGTTGTTAATTTGTGATTTAAACGAAATTTTCAAATCAAACAAGCATTTTTTCGCACGTCCAAGACATGAAGTGAGCAATCGAGTTAAATCTAGTGAGTTTACTTACATCCTTATTTTTTCTTATACATTTTAGCGATATTTTTGACTGATGTAAATTTGTTTGTACCTTTATATTTTTTGCGGACCAAGTTTATAAGAATGAAGCTTTATATAAAATGAATAAACTTTCTTACGGGTGAAAAAGTCATCAAAAAATATAATTTAAGGCAATCCCTGGTAGTTTCCAATATTTAATGGTTTTGCGTTAATGGTTCAGCAAATAAAACATCATATTTTCATAATACAATATGGTTTCTTCCAGAGTGCCTACATGCTGAACTAATCTAATCTCTGTGAGATGGTCCCTCATCTCCTTATCTCCTCAATCATCATATTGACAAAGTTGTATTATTGCGGTAATAATGAGGTTGTAGTGATCGGGATATTGATAGAAGCAGACAGGCCAAAAATTAATACGTTAACCTTTTTAAGTGTGGCTGCAGGTTGTACGATATCAATTGAGGTCCTTGACCCATGAATACAACTGAAACTACATAATTATATCGTCTTTTAAAATAATGATTATTCAAACAAACTTTAAAACTATATATTCTATTTCAAGATGAGGAAATTATTATAAAAATTAAAAAAATAAAAAAAAATCTTATCCTCTTCGTTAAATTGTTTTTATCAAAATTTAGACACTAGTTTTATTACCACTCATCCCGATGAGTTCCCATCAAGTCCATTTCGCATCATAAATAACAAAAAAATAATTACTGAATCTTAACATATCAATTTTGCAATGTGAAATATTCATTTTGTCTTTTTACCATCTTGTGGTTTATAAAATGTTTTTCACTTGGTGGCCAAGTTTTAATCACTTTGTGGCATAGTCGAGTTTATGACTTTGTTAAAAAGTGAAATTATGTTAACTTTATTGCCACACCTTGAAATTTACTATTTATTGAAGGGTTTTTTATATTCTTGGTACACAGTAACATATTGTTAGGGAATAATACTTAATTATAATTACTCTAATTTTTGATTTTAAAACAGTTTTAAAGAAATAAATATGAATTCTAAAAAATATACTAGTATTATAAAATATATACTAGAATATCATAAAATTTGCGTCCATTCTTCTCAAGTGGCGTGGAGTGCATAGTCGACCTGGAATTCATTGCCAACTTTTATAAAACGCATCAGTCTTTTAAAGCAGTACTAACTGTAAGTAGGGCTCTTGGTTGGTGTTGGTGTCACTAGGGCGGAAATCATGGCGTTCCCCCCATTTTGTCTTTAGTTGACATCTCAAAGATGATGAAATTGACTCCATTTTTATTTTTTTTAAGGAGGACACCCCGCGGATGATGAAATTTATATTGAAACTATACTTTTAATGAAAAGATGATAATTTGTTTTTACTAAAATTAAACCTACATATTTTTTGGGTTCTCACCATCTGTTTTAGACACCCCTGGGGGATATCGACACTACTGATCTGCATTTTTTCTGATTTTTTGATTATATATATATATTTTTTTTTTAATTTGACTTATAGTATGGTGTGACTTTGGCTAATTTTTACTTAAACTTTTTTTTGAACTTGCATATTTTTATATTAATTATTTATATTATATGTACTAGAATTATATTAATTGTATGTTATCCATTATCTGCCCTAGTCTGTGCTGAGCGATATAATAAAAAATGGCTAAGATTTAAGTTCATTATTGTGTTTTTATACCGAAAATTGATGAAAATTATGCACTTGAGAGAAACTGACCAAACAATTAGGTGTGTGCCATTTAGCCAATATTATCAGGACGAATAGGCCATTTATCCGAATGTCGTTAGGCCAAATAGACCGATAAACCGAATCTAATGATGCCAAAAAACACATTAGAATTTCATCAGGACGATTGTCATAAGGCCAAATGCCTTGTGTCAAAATGCCATCAGGCCGAATTCCGACAGTTTAAATGTGCCATAAGGCCAAATGAGCCACTAGGCCCTATGTCATCACACCGATTATCACCTGGAAGAATGCCGAATAAAACATGTTCGCGCTTTTAAAACTGAAAAATTAAAAGTAATTTTAATAAAATTTTGTAGTGTGTAAAAAAAGAAAATAGCAAGAATAATTATGTAATTTAGGTAAAGAAAATATAAAATACCGACATGTAAAATTTTTGCTTTTTGAATGGAGTAATCAGCCTAACATAATTGACCATTATGTCATTTGGCCTATTGGCTCATTCTGCCTGATGACACTCGGCCTTAACTAACATTCAGCTAATGGCTAATTCTGTTATTGGTTAATTCGGGTAATACCTCATTCGGCTCGTTTGGCCTGATGACATTCGACCTAATGGCATCTGGCTATATGGGTCATTTGGCCTTACGTATTTCGTCCAACCGGCGTACATTAGGGTGGATTGCGTGTGAATGGAGTTATCAAAAACTCATAAATTAAATAGGCATAAATATGCAAATTATGAAAAAAAATATTGGCGTTTTGTTAAATGACTCACGGCGGCGCATTGAGCTTAAAGTTTTGCTAAGTTTTTTTTTACTTTTTTTCAATAATTGACACTTAAACTAAGATTACTTGTTACCTGATGGTATATGTTTGAAGAGATTATTGGAATAATTGTTTTAAAAGTGTTTTCCATACGTGGTTTCCAAAAAAAAATGTATTTATTAATCTTCACTGCTTTTTTTATTATTTGTTTAAACCATATTACTTAAAAAATATTTCTACTTAATACAATCTACACAAAAAAAAAATATTTTATATTTTTCCTGTCGTCAGACCGGGGAATTAGCAGAACATAATACAAAAGAGAAATCATAATAATAGTAATAAATAAAAAATGTACGTAAATGTTAGTCTCAGGTGGCAAAGTTGCGAAAATTTTAAATTTATCATTCTTCAAATCTACAATCCTGCATGAGCAACTTGTTTTAATTGTTTACATTTTAGTGCAATCTACAAATATATCAAAAACTCCTAGAACTAAATTACATTTTAATAATGAAGCATCATTGGCAAAAACCGAGCCTTCTTAGAGATTCAATTCTAGATGATGTAAAACCTCAGCGCACATAGTACATATACACATACGCATTACGTACGCGTGTGTATATAATTACGATTAATTACGAACAGAGTATTTATTATATTACGTTCGACGATATATATAAATTACACGATTTAATCTTAATACGTATCGATTAAGGTGCGTTTATACTTGTATTATATATACACTTGTAGGATATTTAGTAAAATACGCTGCACTGCACAACCGGACATATTAGCGACATTCCTCTATGTGTGTCTGTGTATGTGATCGGTATCGATTAAAGCTCAATCCTTCGATTTAGTTCAACGCAAAACTTAAATGTAGCACATAAATAACACGCATATATGCTATATTTACATATTTTAAACCATTTAATTTGCATGTTATTAATGCTGCTTGCACAAAATTCCAAATCGATCGCAGATTTGTGGCTGCGCCTTTGCGCAAAGTCAAAATAAAGCTGTGTTTGTCATTAAGTTTTGACAGCTAGCGAGCGCGGATCGATTAGCGCTAACTTCAATGCGGCAAGGTGGCCTGTGCGAAGTTGGCAATGAGCCGTGGGCACTTGCTGCGGCCGCACAGCAAGTTTATTTTGTACATATATAGTGTATTTGCAGGTTGTGGTGCGCAGTTTTAGTTTTTCGTTGATTCTTTTTCGTTTTTATTCCTTCTCTTTTACCTCGCTTTGATGCTTCGCATTGCGTCGGTCGTTCCGGAGACGAACAACACGCGAAGGTACACCTCGATACCGCGCGCGCTTGCCAAAAAGAACATTTCAATCAAGTCGCTAAATTGATTGGTGCCCATTAAAATGTAAACTGGCATTAAAGTAAATGTTGTTATGCTAAATCGAGTGCAAACAAATCATTTGTGCGGCGAATAAACTGAATTCGGAAATGAGAAGAGAGAAAAAAATCATATGTAAACACTTTCCCAAAATGGGCATCAGATCAGCCGCGCTCAACGTCTCTGTAACGTCTGTCAATCGTGTCCGTCGCGGAGGCGGGACGGCCATCGTGGCGGGCGTCTTGGATCCGATCAAATGGAAAGTATATATTTATATTTATGCATAAACAATGCATAATTTAGTTCGATATTATTATTACCTTTATTATTATATTATGCATTTTCTCTTGGGATTGGGACGTCAAATGCAAATCTTTCGGTCAGTCCAAGCAACGCCGCCCAGTTGAAACGATAAGATTGTTTAAAATATGAATAATGGATCACTTTTGAAAGCACCTTGTCTGAATGACGGTCGATGCGAATTCTTTGCCCAGAGATTGCTCGTTGACACTCATCGTCCCAGACGCCTGCGCTGATTGAAATGTCTGGTAAATAAACAAACAAATGCATACACAACATACAGACTATACAACATATATTACATATTATTGACGTGCAAACAGAAATTCTTACATGACACTCGCACGCGTTTGTTTCCTAAGTGAGATGCGTGTGAGAACGCATGCATGGACACGCACACGCAAGCGAGCGATGAGCTCTGAGCTGGCGGCATGCAGGCACGCACGCACGCACGCAACACGCAGCTGGATAGCTCCAAATGCGCTGCGATCATCCGTCAACGATCTTACATGATAATTAATTGTATATACATGTATATTATTCTCGCTGATTGTGTATATACAATTATACTCGCAATCACTATAAATTATATCTTTATACAGCTATATTATTTTATTTTGTATGAATGGAATCAAATAATATGTACATTTAATACAAATACTTTATACATTGAAGAGATGTAATGATGATTGATGAGGCCAATCGTATTTCCTGGATCGAACAAAAACGTACACTAAATTCTTCTAGATTGAGTTATTTGCGGTTGCAGTGGTGTCCGAATACTTTCAGACACAATTAAACAATGTCATTTGAATAAACCACTTTTTAAGAACAGTAATTTTGGTGTGGTTATTCTCAAGTGCTGTCTTTCGGTTGATCTAATTTTGAATGGACGAATATCCCCAACATAATTATTGCTTAGTGGCCCACCATACTGTGATGGACTAGTTGTTTAGGTGGCCATCCGAGTACGAGATACATTCCCAGAACCACCCTGTCTTATACGTGTAGTCGTACTACTGTTCATTTTTGTTAACCTGTTGGCCAATCTTACTCAATCTCAGCAACTCCAGACTGTTTTAGAAGTAAAACACCGCATACCCCCATAGGACCTGGTTTACATAACGTTACAATCCGACATAAATATGCCCTGGAATGCCTACTCATTGCTGAGCTATTTAGGTGTTACCTAACGTTTCGGCCTTTTTGACTGACCCCGGAGTAATAGTAATGATCAACAAATTCTCAAATTAGGTTTTGTAGCCCCAACCTTACCCTTTTGGGTTAAGTTTTAATGTTTGTGAAGATTGGTAAGCTCTCCGACTCCTGAAGTGTGATTATGAATGGCACTCTGTAATGGAGCGTCGGAATCTCTTCAGCAGATAAGCTACTTTTATGAAAAGGGTCCTCAACAACATATGACACTCCATCAATTGCTGCCTGACAAATATCATCCTAGTTAGCGAACCAATCTCCAAAGGAGAAATTCTTGGTTGATACTATAGTTAAGCTATACATTTTTAATAGGCTAAAATAGTTATATTAGGTGCCTAAACCTCGTCGTAAGATCCGTATTGACCGCCTAAACAGATAGCAAGCGCAATAGCCAGTTTACCCTTGACGCTTCGAGAGATTTATCACCAAATCAAAAAAGGGTATCGCAAAACCGTGATTTATCCAATCGTATCATTCGGCCAATTGTGATTCGGTCAATCGAAATACGGACAATTGTAGTACATTATTCTGAAACACATATATTATAAAATCCATCAAGTTAGAATTTTTTGATGGCTTTGAAATGAAAATTGGACGAAGAGGATTTTGGTCATTCAATTAGGATTCAATAAGATTCGATTAGGATAGATTTGCACCATTTTACTTAAATGAATAGTATAGAGCAGTTTCAATGTTAATCGCAATCATTTCATTGAAATCTAATCTTCCCGCAAACGATAAGTAAATTTTAGCCTATATAATTGGTCCTTTGAGAAGTACAGCATTATAATAATGGTTGTGTTTCCTGGTATTCCGTCTGGTAGCACTAAAATTCTCCGTAAAGCAAATATCTGAAAAATCAAAGCCATATTGGTTCTCCTTTCTAAAAATATCCTCCATTGTTTTTCTAATAAGTATTCAAAAAGGTTTTTGATATAATATTCTATATTTCTAACATCCCTCAATCCGCCATTGTTAGGCGTTGGTTCTCCTAAAGAAATATTCAAAAAGGTTTTTGGGAAACTATCCTTTTCGGGGAATTGTGTTTTCGTCGTTTACAGGAACTGTCATGGAACAATTCCATAGACAGCTAAATATTTCTGAAAATACGTGTTTTTGTGTATTTATTACTGCAATTGAAAGACAATTTGTTTTTGTGGATTTTTATCTTTTTTAGGAATGAGACTTTTGGTAGGGCATTTTTACCAAAGTGACGTTTAACGTTTATTTTAAAAATTATACAGAAGTAACTAACAATGAGACTTACTTTAAAATTTGCAATTCTATAAAAAATATAGACAAAAATAAAATATATTTTTTTCATTTAAATGGCCTATACAAATAATGACCATCACATTATATTTTGTAAAGAGGTTGTTTGTGTTTTCTTTTTGCCAAAGTCATAAAATGTTTACTCTTGTTATCCTTATATAATTACATAAAAGATATACTAATCACTACAGACCGGATAAATAGTTTAATACCTATTTTTATGTCCTTAAATGATAGGGCACATTTAAGGAATTTTCAGTGTCTTCGTATACTAAAGTGATTGGGAAGGTCCATTTTGTTTCATTGAAACCTTTTTATTTTGTTTTACTAATGTTTTCTGCCCTAATAATATTCAATTTATTAATCCTGATTATTTCTATTTTATTGCAGGTAAGTTCGTAGTTCCCATTATTACCCACCGACATTTATCTGCATTGCACCAGGCCAACGCGCAAAGGTAATATCGATTCAACACACTCTCAGAAGCACACACACACACACACTTACACTTGGACAAAACCGGATCCAATTCATAATTTCGCACCAACAAACTAGTTCTTTGGTATGACGGCGAATTTGCGTGCAATAAAAACGGTGCCCCCCCCCCCTCCCACTCTGAAGTGTGGCGTATAGTTCCGATTCCCACGCGATAATTGCGCGCCAAAGATTTATATCACCGCGGGACCCAGATTGCACGTGCGTGGTCCATATGCGGACATCTTGGCGCATCACGCGGCGTGTGAAATGGTGATTTGCACAAAAGAACATATATTATGTACTCACATTGTGATACTGATCGTTATAGCGGATTTATCGCCATTACACGTTACCATCGATCGACAGCGATAATTGAACATTACTTTTGATCCATTGTTTGCGAAAGATTAAAGTTTTTTGTGTGGTTTTTGTTGTTGTTGTTGCTTGTTTGGAGCTTTAAAGTCTCCATCGGAAAAGTAAAAGTATAAAGAGTGTTTTGTTGTTATTGCCATTTTTTCTTGCATGTTATGCCATTCGATGCGTGTAGCTGACAAGTAGCTTGCTTTTTAATTGTTAGACAATGACTTGTGGGTTCCTGTGACTCTATCAGGTGGTATCGATTTCTCAAATTGATTTGAAAATAGGTAATTGTGTGATATATGGTAGAGGTGGACAGGTGATATGTGTGTTTGAAAGAGTAAAAAAAGTATAACTTTCAGTAAGTTATATGACTTGTTATATGACTTGCTAATGTTTGTGTAAGTTGAGGTCCTCAGAAAACTTCTTCTAACATATTTAGTAGCGCGGGTCTATCAGACGAATCAATACAAATTTAAATTCAAACGATATAAAAACCGAGTATAGTCCTTTCAATAAATATTCGATTATCAATCAATCTATAAAATAATTTATTGACATTTACTTTTTTCTATTTTTTTTCAATTTGTGCTAATTTCAAATTTATATTTTGATAAATTGTGGTTTTTAACCAAACAATTACTGTTCTTGAAGTTTTTTTTGAAGCACTCTTATAATTGTGCTTTCAAGAAAATTTGTTTTTTAGACTTTTATTAAAAAAAGTACTTGTTATAAAATCAACGCAGTAAGCATGGTTTATCTTTCGTAATAATAATTTCATTCAATAAAAATGTTATATAAAAAATACTGCAATTTTCAAAAATGTATCAAATATTGTGCATTTGTAAAACATTAGGAACTATATCGTATTTGACGCTTTGATTCTTTTAATAAACTGATAAACTTCCAAGATTCACCAAATTACATTTATGGCAAAAAAAACATTTTCTTGAAGCATCCTAATTTTTTGTTTGTGAATAATTTTGTTACCTATAAATTGATGATAAATTAAAATTGTAATAAATATTTTTGGATAAATATATAAATTAACGATTTTTTACATTTTTGATAATTGGTTTTCGAATATTGTTTTTAATTTTGTCTAATTGTCATTTTGGTTAATAATTTGGTTTATTCAGGATTGTGTATTTGAACCAATTGATTTAGAAACTGTTCTTTGGTATTTTTTATATAATTGAATTTCGACTATTTTCGAATATTGTTTTTTATCGTTATTTTGTCTTTTTGGGCGAATTGATATCCTTTTAACTATATTTGCGTTGTCGGCAAATTATATATATTAGTTTTTTGAGGATTGTGTATTTTCGTTTTGGAGAAATGGAACTTTCGAAGAAATGAATTTTGACAAAATACTCGTTCATCCCGTTTTTGATGATTTGTATATATGATTTTCGAAATTACAGATGGGACGAATTGATGCTTTTTACAGAATTAGCCTATATTTGATGATTGGTGTTCTGTCGAGAATTGTCTATTCTCGATGAGTTGTTGATTGAGGCTTTCAATGAATTGTGCGATATCACCAAACTATCGTATTTTCGAGGATTTTTCTTTTCTATTTTGTCAAACTGTGTCGTTTTGTGCTGTAGAAATTGAACACGTGTAGAATAATATCAATAATATTATAAATATCTAGAATTTCTGATAATATACTAATAATAATAATATAAATATAATAATATCAATAATTTTGTTAGTATAATTAATATATAGCAAATAATATAATAACACAGAAAATAATAATAATAAAAATAATAATATTAAATAATAATTGATAATATCAGTAATATTCAGAGAACATATTCTCACGTACTCATTGGTTAATGCTCAAGCTAAGCTAAATAAGGCAAAAACTCTACACACTACGCTGTTATGTAAATGCAAATAATACGACACATTATATTGTTTGGAATACATTTAAAAAATATAATTTTAATTCATTGTCAATGAGTACGCGAGATTATATTGGCGAGTATACTTTTTATGCGATAATTTCTGTAATATACTATGTAATATCAATATTGAGAATATAATACTAAAATACTTGAAAATATTATAAAAATATCGCGAATATTAAAAATAATATGGTAATATAAAGAAAAATTTATAATAAACGAAATATGTAATAGTTCACCAATTTGAATATTCTATTTATATATCATTAAAATATGTCATAATTGTTACCTTGATTAAAAGTTATTTCTCTGTTTACTCGCAATGATATAGTACATATGCTGCTGATCTCGAACCATGCTTGTGTCTTGTGTGTATGGCTGAGTGTGTCGCAATCCACATCTCCATGTTATTATCATACTAAACCACCTCGCCCTCGCCCACTGAAAAATTGTATACTATGCGCGCACGAGCGCTCTTTGGCACCTGGACTTTAGGACAGGTTATAAATATGCACATTCAGAAATATTTTGCAATATCGCACGCGCGCGCGCTTTTGCATACTTGAGTTCTTTAAGTCTTGGTGTTTTTTTATTTTTTATATATACTTTAAATGAAAATATACCTCTAGTGTCGATTACTGCAACTGCACTGCAATAAAAGTGCAACGACAGCGAGTAAAATAGTATAGGCATTCAGCCAATTTATTTATTCAAATTATATGTACTTTATGCTTGTGAATGAACGCCGGCGCTGTACGGCTCGGCTCGGCGATTTGGTAACGCATATATGAAGTTTACTATAATATATTATATATTTTATATTATAAATTGTCACCAATTCAATATTGATATGCAGTTGGTGCGGTGCCAGCCACACTATCACTGTACGGCAACACAGTCTTCAGAAACAACTTTTACGCGCGCAAATTATTTGTGCGCGACAATTTGCTCGCTAAATCGACTTTAAGTCAGGCGTAAGGTTTTGAAATATCGCGATAGTTCAATTGGATTGGTCGTTGGTGATATTGATTTTCTAATTGAGAATTTGAATTGCGATCAGACGATATCGCATTTGTTTTTTTTTTAGATTCCTTAATAAAGTTATAACTTATAAGGTACAACAAATTGAGTTGGATCTAACCACCAAACAAATAAAATAAATAACCGGAAAAAAAAACAAGATAAACTAATTTGACATCAGATGCAAAAGATTGATAAATATCATCAATGAAGAGACAGGATAATCAGTGTTATATACAAATCAGTTTACTCATAAAAATTACCAGTTGTCATTGCGCGGAAAGAATAATCTTTCGATGCGGAAAAATGTCTCAGTAAAAATCAAATAAAATGTTTTCTTAGTTTAAACTCATTGATTTTTTGAGTGTTTCCTTAGTAAAATATATATATTTTTTTAATAAAAAATGTGTAATTTTCTTTATATTAAAAGTGGATTTTTTTTGTACACTTTATTGTAAAATCTATTTACAATTTACAATTTTAGCCTCCCCTCCTTCTCAAGAGAATCCTGATCAAAAAACTTTTTTTACAATTGGAAAATTTAAATTTTGTATGCAGTAGCTATATTCCAATACGAATCTCACGGAATGAACGATTTTTGTATACGTATGTATAATATAAATATATAAAATGACTATTATGAAAAAACTCTATTTGTCCTAATCAAAATATTTTTTTGTAAAACAATCAGTTTTTATCATAAAAAACTACCATTTTTAATTCATAATTATAATTTAAAAAAGAATCAGTATAAATCGTTGTACTAATGTTGTTCGAAATTGTTCATTTTGATTTTGTTATACATTGAACTTTTGGATTTTTAGACAATGATCGTTAGTAGACGATAAGTTTTATCGTTAGTACACGATATTGCTGGATTTACATTATGATGCATGCAGATGCAGAAAACTTAAACGGGATGGTAGATGAC
Source organism: Bolitophila cinerea (assembly GCA_010015015.2). Lineage (NCBI taxonomy): Eukaryota > Metazoa > Arthropoda > Insecta > Diptera > Mycetophilidae > Bolitophila > Bolitophila cinerea. The sequence continues at coordinate 349 of JAAAKO020003516.1, read as the reverse complement.
AAAACACCAGATGTGCGGTAGAGAGAGCATATAAAAAAATATCGGTCCTAAACTTATCGATTCAACAGAAAATATCTGTTGTTATCTCGGCTCTCAGCTTTGATATTGAACGTTTCTAAAAAAATACACTTCAGTAGTTGCTGAGTGTTTTATAAAAACATGAAAGTTAGAGAGGCGAGAGTAAATTTTTGTTTCGATCGCACTTAATAGCTGTCAACATAATTCTACCTCGTTATAAATTTCTGCAAAAAAATATCGGCGTCTGTGTGCAACATAATGTAAATCCCTTAAGCTGGATGCTATTTATCATTTATACATATATTTATAATTTGCATCACACTTAATATAT
>JAAAKO020003505.1:0-21152 GCA_010015015.2 Bolitophila cinerea | reverse complement strand
CAGTGTGTCTAAGTTCTGCTGGCAGGAAAAGCTTTTATCGTACAATGCACACACACACACAAAAGACGCGTGTGTATATTGTGTGCATGTGTGTGTGTGTGTATGTGCTATTGAATATTTAAATTCCTTACCCTCGATCAAATCAATTACAAAAGTTGAAAACGTTATGCAAATGGCATGAAAGTTGAATTTAGGACTTATTCCAGCCGTATTATTTACAATATACGAGTACGTGTTATATTATATAGTGGATATGTGTTTGTGTGTGTTTCTAAAGCGGTTTATTTCTATATACATACAATCTGTGAGGGTATTATGCATAGTATATTATATACATTATACATATATATATATACAGTTTTGCATGTGTTTTAGCTTTTCTGTGCATTTTCATTTCATAATGCTAGTTTGTTTTTATATGTGTTTAACGACTTTCAGATTTAAAATGGGTATATCATTAAAAAGTTTTTTTTATATGCGATGGTCTAAATCTAAAGAGATTTATCAGGGGATTTTGTCTATTTATAAATAAACTTATACAATGTGTATATAAATATTGTATATATGTATATATACAGCTAAAAGTATATGTTTTGTCTGTACACTCGTATTGTGTATATTTCAAATGAACTTTTTTCTGAAGAGTGTGAAGCGAGAGCTTTTTATGTTTTCGCTCTGTGTGTTTGTGTGTGTGTGTGTGTGAATGCTTTCGCAGATAACTTGTTTTTCTGTATTCCCAACAACTTGGTATGGTTTTGTTCATTTTTTTGCATTTGCAGTTGTTACAGAACTCAGATTATGTAGATGAGGATTTAATTAAGTAATCACGGACGGACGGCTGGCGCGGCGCGACCCGCAGAGTGCGGTGCTTAGCAAATTCAAACGAATTAATTATGCTTCTGTGCAAATAAAGAATGAGCACAAGCATTGAAATCGGGTAAAATATTGACTGGAAATATGTGAATGTATGTATACAGATATTTCGAAAGCACGAAGCAGCCGTTTGACAATATTCCATCAAGCTTTGCGCGGGAAGTGGGGGTTGGAGGGTCGCACAAAACCCATTGACGCACATATTGAATGCCAATGACACAGTAAATATCGTTGGGGGAGAATTCTGTTATTGCGAATCTGTACCATTTACTTATTGATTTTTGATTTAATGAAAGAGAAGTGTAACAAAAAAAGTTAAAAGCTTTAAGTGAATTTATCGATTGTGGATATTAAAGATTTCGCAGACATATTTATTTTTTATTAAAATAAAAGGTTTTTTTGTGGAATGCGAAAGGACTTTAATTTTGTTTTGAATTACGTTTACAAATCAATTTTCAAACTGCATATTATAAATATACCAGAATGCCTCTGTCTCAAAAAATCACATAAGACCAGGCAACAATTCATGATTGTTTTTAGGTAGTTGATAATTTGCTGTCAAAATGTTTATTGAGATCGAGCGAAAATTTTAGACGAGATCGGACTTTTTATATTTCGTAATTTTTAGATGAATTCAGGCTTTATATGAGGTATTTGGATTTTTGGTAGCTGCAATTTTGCCGGACAAATTTTTATTGCGATCGCGGTTCACAATTCTGGAATAAGATCGGGCGACAGTTTTCGATCCAGATGACAATTTAAGCTAATATCTGACTCAACTGACTTGTCTTAATACGTTTTCTAAAATATAATTTAAATATGTAATTCGAAAGTTTAATTAGAAAATTTAATTCGAAAATTTAATTTGAAATTTTTATTCGAAAATTAATTCAAAAATTATTAGTTTTTTAACTGAATTACTATAAGTTTTTAATCTAACAATTAAACTGAGATTAGTTAATATTTTTTTGCCTTCATGATTTACTTTGCAGCCGTTGGAAAAGCTATTGTAGAAGTTCGAGAAGAAGAAGTCCGTGCAACAGAGATATGGGTAAAAAATCTGCCTTATGTATTTTTAAACAAAAATAAAAATAACATAGAAAATCATTTTTATTAATATAATGATTGCCCATTAATCTGAAATTTTAATAATAATTAATTACGTACTACAAATATAATTTAAGTCGATTTAAGAATCAGACTGATAAGTTTAAAGAAAATTATATACGAAAATATGATTGGAAAATTATGGCCCTTCGGTCAGACTGGCAAAAAACAATTTCAAATTCACAAAATCCGCAAATTCAAATCCAATACCCAAAATTTTGAACCAATCAAATTAAAAATATCGAAATTTGAAAATTAAATTTATAAATGATAAGTCTTTTGACTGACTAACTATAACAAATTTTATTTATTTTTTATATTCTTACAATTAAACTGAGTGTTCGTTATATATTCTATTATTGTCATTAAGATTAACAGCCGTTGAAAAAGCTCATGCAAATGGATAAATCCAAAATTTATTTCGAAAATTAAATTCAAAAATTATTAGTTTTTCGACTGTTTGAAGTTTTTTATTCGTACAAATAAACTGAGATTAATTTTTATATTTTATTTTTGTCTTCAAGATTGCAACCGTTTAAAAAGCTCTTGGATGGTACAAAATTATACATAATAATATAATGCTTGTCCTGTAATCTAAACATTTTAAATAAATAATAAAGTATTATAAATATAATTTAATAAGGCGATATAAGACCCATAATAGATTATTTTCGAAAATTGAACCCTCCGATCAAACTGGCGAAAAACAATTTTGAATACTCAAAATCTGAAAACTCGATTGACATAGAACCAATACCTTATTTTTCAATCAATCACATTTGCGGATTTCGTGGATTCGTCAATCTGACTGAAGGATAAGTCGAAAATAAATTTCGAAAATTCAATTCGAAAATTACATTCAAAAAATTAAATTAAAAAAATGATTAGTCTTTCGAATGAATAACTAGAACAAGTTTATTTCATTTTTTTATTCCTATAATTAAACTTGGACTCTATTTAATTAATTGCACTCTATTTTATTTTTTCCTTCAAGATTTACAGGCGTTGAAAAGCTCATGGCGAAGTTCGAGTAGAAAAATGTCCGTCAACCGTTTTAAATTATAAAAAAAAACATAGAAATGTTTAATAATATAATGCTTGTCATTAAATCTAAACCTTTTAGGTAATTAATAAAGTATTACAAATATAACCTTTGTTAGAAGATCCATCCGAATATATGCTACACTTGCTATTCCAGAAGCTCTTCAGAACGAAGCTTAATACCAAATCGTATCCACACATACACTATAGCAATATGATGACTCCCACATGCTCCATCCAGCATTTCAAGACATCACAAACAAACAGTTCTCACAATTATACATCAGGAACATGAGTAGCATGCTGAGCGTAGAGCTTTCAATGCAAACACACACATACACACATACAGACTGCATACAATATACTGATCCCATTTCAGACATCCTTGTGTGTGCTCCCCGAAGTGTCTTTCAATGTTGTGAATATGTACACATATACGTTCACACTCAAAGTAGTAGTTCTATACTTTCTATGTAGTTTCACACATCCGTGTCTAAGTACATAATGCGGTGAATCCACTTGAACGATGAAGACGCGACGACGGGGAGATGTATTATAGTCTCGTTCTGTGTCTGAGTGTTTGTATGTGTGTGTGTGTGTGTGTGTGTGAGTTTTCATCCTTCTATCTAATCCTAGACCTTGGGTAATTTAATATAATAGCAAAGTGTGTATACCAATTTCGAATGCATGCAATTATACAATGTACACACGGATATGATAAGAAGGAGCACGCTCTGATTATAAATAAGACATGCGTAAATATTATAAGATAGGCTTTGACGAACGCATATTTAAAAGCCTTAAACTTTATATGCATATGTCAAGTCTCTAGTGTCTAGTTTATATAAATTCTATTGTCTAGTTTCTAGAATCTCCTCTGCCGGCTTAAATAGCTTTTGCATTTTGAACGAGGCCCCATGCACATTTACGGATTACCTTTGATTACCTCATTTCCAATTCATATACCATTAGAGACGTAGACACGGTAAGATGCAGAAACAGCTCGGTTATTCCAGGCACACACACACACTCACAGACAGGCGCACACCGCAATTTTTCCGCACCCGACACATTGCAGAGCTTTTAAATTTTAAAACATTTATACGTACGTGTACGTGGCTCCGTGTGTATGGGTATCTATCATGAAACCGCACCACCAACTCGCTCAGTATAAAGCTTGGAGTTGCCGCAGTTTTCCAGGAACGCGCGCCAGAACACGTAAACTGATGATGATTGCAGGCAGATAAATGGTACGAAGTTGGCCTTAAGTTATGCAAAATGTTTCCGCGAAAGTTTCTTAGTGTAAACTTTGTGAGTTTTGTGTGTGTGTGCGTGAGTGTTCCTTCTTAAGATCGTATATATATATATATATATATACAGGTTGTGATGTTGAAGAGGTTTTGCATTCTTCCTCCAAAAACCGCAGACACACACTCACAAAGTCGGTGTGCAGGAATGACGACGTAAGACTAGACGAGCTTTTTTCTTGTGTGTATATATGTAACATATAATGTATAATGGAATTGAATTTCAATGATACTATAGAGCAAGCTCGAGCACCAGCACTCAGCGGCAGCACAGCGACGCGACACGTCTTAAACTTGAGCATGGTACTTATAGAGCTTTTTAAGGGCATGCCAGTCTACGTTGCAATGTGTGTTATATAGCATACTAAAGTGTGACCTTTCCGAGATGATTGATTTTTACATGGCAATTAAGTTTAGAGCATAATTTTTATTGCTTAGTTTTTTTAATGTTTTAAAACTGCAAACACTAAATGTGCTTTATTGAGCTCAATTTTTGTTCTTGAATATATTCTGGGTGAGGATGCGGCCAGAATGCGCCGACATCCATCGATTTTAACGACCAGACCTTTTTGGCGAGAACGTAATAAACCGGCCAGCTGTTACTAAACCTACAGTCGCAAAAATGATATCTGATTTCCTCATTTGCTTACCTCCTCTTCTACAATCCACATAAATCTAGTATATAAGTTGTATCTAGAGCCATATAAAGTGCCGACGCCGGCGGACGCATAGAACCATAAACTTCGAATATATAATAAAAAGCTCCGCTCGTCTCGGCATTACGATTAGATACGAGAAATCAATGGGCCTATTTGCGTGTTTTCATGCTATACTATAAATTCATATACGAGTATTACGCTTTATATCGATATATTTGCATTGAAATGACCCCACCACTATTGGATGCGGGAGCAAGAACTGCCGAGGCTGCGGTTAACCCTTATTTTTCCGTAGACTTATACAAATGATGTGTATTACAAAATGTGTTCTGTGATCCGTGCGGAATGCCTACTGATTTCAACGTTATTACGAGTGTATTTTTTTGTGCAGAGCTTTTAGGCTATTGCACGAGGGGCAACTCGTTTTTTGGAGTTTAGATTTTGAGAACAAGCACAATTGATGTAGAGATTCAAGATTTCGAATATTCATAAAAAAAGTTTATTAAAATTAAATGAATAACTCTAAAAAAGGTAAGTAAGTAACTATGGAAAATCTAGATTTCACAAGGAAAAAAGGAAGAAAACATGTGTTTTCCTCTACTCAACATGATTACACATAAATTACCAAAAAAAAACAACCGTCTAACCACACACATCTTTTTAGGGTCATAAATCTAATGATGCTGCTGTTTTTATTAAATTACATTAGTCGATATCAATATAAAAATCGAATTGATTTGAATCATTCAATATAATTTGAATATAATCAAAAAACTATTTACATTAGAAAAAACGAATAGAATAAATGCTACTGAAAGAATTGGAATGAAATTGGACTGAATTGAATGTAACAGAATTAAATCGAAATAAGTTGAAAGACAACCATTGAAAACGAGAGAAATCTAATAAAATCGTATAAATCAAAAAATTGATTAAAATCTAAATTAAAAAAAATTTAAATAAAAAAAACTAATTTTAAATTGCATCTCTGCAAAGCTTTAGACAAAACCGTCTCCCAGTTATCCGAAATCTGGCAAAACAAAAGCTTAAATTAATTAAATCAAAATAAGTTGAAAGACAACCATTAAAAACGATATAAATATAAAAGAATCGTATGAAATCGAAAGAATACAAAAAATCGATTGAAATCTAAATTAAATAGAATTAAAATAAAAAACAATCTTTAAATTACGTCTTTGCAAAGATTTACACAAAACCGTCTCCCAGTTATCCGCAATCTGGCAAAACAAAAGCTTTCTTTAAATACAAATACAAGAAACCAAAAATGTCTAATCCTTTACCATTTATTTCATTGTGGATGCGCGCGAATCGAATCTCTGTGAATATCTCGAGAAATGAATCTTTGCAACTATACCCACGCACTATACTTTCATTTATTTATCGGATTATGTACACGAGAAAAGCTCCACAAAAATAAAACCTGTATTTGTACAATTATTGCAAGTGGGATCGCTCAAGTGTTTTTGCAAAATTGATTAATCCGACTCGTGCGAGCGATTTAAAAGTATGTATACAAGAGTGTGGGCGATCAGAGGGCGAGCACAGACTGGGGCTGGAGGCAGGGATGAGTGGTGCAATAGCAATAGCCCTGCGAACGTAAGCGCTCCAACAGAATGCAAGTAACCCATTAAATACGAGATGCGGTTGTATTGTGTGTGGTCGCGCGAAAGGGTCGACTGGGTGGGGTGGGTGGTGCAGCGCATCTCCACAAGACTATCTCTGGAGTTGGTTTGTGTATTTTATCTTTTCTGTATCTTTGGAAACAGCTTAGACGTCGCCCGCGGAAACCAATTCGAAATTGAAATCCTCGCACGTTTCGAGAGTGGTGCCCGCTCACGTCTTTACGTCGTTTTATATATGTATGTAGTAAGGCTGCGATGGGCAGACGCTTGGTTGAGATTAAACTGATGCTGTGTGTTTAGCTAAAGGGTGGTGGTCACGGACATACATATTTGGAATTTTAAGTCTTTTAAAAAGCTCCACAGACTGTAAAAAAGATGAATTAAAGAAATCATTTCGAATCTGTAGACATTTTACAGATTCCATCAGATTGGCTTAGTCTTTCTGTTTTAAAGATCTTGTCGATTTTTAAACAAAACAACTCTGAAATAATAGCTCAGTATAATGAATTCTATAACTGATAGATCCGATTTGCGGAGCCCATAGCCCATAATAATTATTGTAATTCTATATTCTACGCACAAGAAATCTAAAAATATTATAATTTGTATTGTGCCCACTTAGTGCATTGATTGTCCAAAGATAATCACAATAATTACATCAAATTCTTATAAAATAGTCCAATCTGTTCTTCTATCCATTCAAAAAACTATCCAATCGAGTGCAATCTCATCAGATCTTTTGAAGCTTTCAAGCACTGTGCCAAATGTGCTCACTGTCGTGTGTGCCACCTTGCACTCTCGATGCACGCAACTTCTCTGAAAACTAAATAAAATTCTAAGAAAATTCCGATGCTTATAAATGTTATATATATAAATATATAAAGAGACATAGACATAAACATAACACCCCATACACCCAGATTTCACTTGCCAACCCTCTGGAGCTGTTAAGTTGCATGTCAATAAAAGTCAATAAAGAAACTATTTGGTTGTGAACGACAATGAACCGCGGTGGTAAGGCGGCATCAGCATCTGCATCGAAAGCTCGCTTGCAAGTGTTTTTTAAAGCCATTTGTCAAAAAAGCCGCACGCGCGCGCACACAAGAGGGAAAATATGCCTGCAGATATTTTTTCGGGGAGAAGGGGGTCGGTGTGTGTGTGTGTGTGTGATTTATGTGCAATAAGTTTGTGTGAACTGCGAAGCTTTATCTGTTCGCGTCTCGTCGACGCACGCGGTGCGGCTCGAGCTTACAACTTTTAAACGTGCTTTTATTGGGTGAAATTGTGTATAGGGTATATATAGACTTATTGGGAATGTATGGATTTAGGGTGTTTTGCCAGGAAACGTATGCGGTGGAAGGGTATTATAAGTTATTTGTTTTTGATCAATAAAATGGCTCAAGGCCAGTAAATACGTTTTAAGCTTGATTTTGCTCTGCATCGCTCGAGATTTAATTGTAATATAAAGATCAAACTCCAATGAACTGTTATTGTCTTGATCTTTAGCAAAAGGTATTTTTTTTAATTAAAGCAAGTTTGGTCTACGTTTCGAACATAAATTTCTAAGTAAGTAATAAAACAAGTATCGATTATGGTCAAAGCTGCAGTTTCGCTTAAAGCTCTATATACACTTAAGTGTCCAAAATTACAGCTATAATTTTATATTTTCTATTGAATATTTTGGGATTACAAAACATTATAATAATTAAAAAATTATGAGGATTTTTGGCGAAATTTGAGTATTTTTGCTGCTTGTTTTGCTATTTATTCCTGAAGACAATATCAAAACAATATTTTTTTGTTATAATTTAATAATTTATATGTCCTAATTTTTTATTTATATCCAATTCGATTAAAAAAGCTCTATAATCGTGAAGTATAAGTAAGACGATTAATAAGTAGGTACTTAATATTTTGTGAATAAGAAGTATTTTGGCCGGTTTTCATGATTTGGGGAACACAGATGACGAAAGAGAAAAAATATTAATATCTAAAAATATAGATGATATAATAGGATAAGCATTTTAAGGTATTTTAACGGTATTTCATCAACATCAACGAATTGAATATAATTGATTAGAAAATCGTAATTAATCATCTATTAACCTTCAAATACCAGTAGAAAATTATAAGAATTATTATCGTTCTTGCAATATCAATCCCTGATGTTATACCTATTTTTGTGAGTTTGTGTTTTTGTAAGTGTGTGTGTTTGTATGTGTTTTTGTGCGTGTTCTATAATTTAGTTATTTTTGCGAAACACACACGCACATTCATTCTGCCACAAATAGAATTGAATTATACAAACGATTCTCTGCTTATCTAATTAAGCTCGCACCGGCTTCTGATGTATTGTGGAGCTGGTTATTGTAGTTTTATGGGGTTAAGAGCGACGACTGTTTCCTAATGGTGTGTGTATGTGTGCGTATTTGCGCTGACAGTGAGTTTCTGTGTGTAATTGCGCCTTTGGTAGATTTAATAGGAAATTATAGCATCTGCTTTCAAATTGTCTCAAGAGTGTTTCAAGGGTACGTTTTCGCAGCACAGAACAAGAAAGTGTCTGCCAACTCCCTCAACCGAGAATCGTGCGTGAATAAATTGAATGGAATTAAATTAATTCGTTACCGTCTAATATTAGTGGTGTTCGGTTTTAATATTGTGTGTATTTAGCTAATGGGGCACACATGCTAACGGCACGCGATTGCAGATTAATTATTTAAATGTAGATATTAAATGGGAGGTTTTGTGAAGCTTTCAATAATGTAAGCTGTTGAATTATTCGGACATTAAACAGCGATCAAATAAAGTGAGCTTTTTTAAAAAATAAAATTGCAGATTACGAATTCAAAAGTTAAAGAATAAAATATCAACAGGATAAATCATAATCAAAATCTTAAAAAAGAAATAAAATATCCCATAACATAATAGTGAGCTTTTAGTTGCAAAAATTTAAAATCCTAATGAAAAAGTAAAACAATTTGAAATGGAAAGCAATATTTTTGCTATGAGATTTGTGGACGTTTTTAATTGTAGATTACTTTTCACTTCTACATCTATTCAGAAAGTCTTTGCGGCTGACCTTGCATATAGTTCAGCTTAGCCATATAAATCTCATCGCTATCTGACCAAAGCTCAAAGCTCACCAATCGCAGTAAAATGTAAATCAAAACAACAATATAGCGCCCATTAAAACAATGAAACACGTACCTGTCCAAATGGCGTTTTTCTATAAATTTGGACACCGACCGACGCAACCAAACGAAAAACGACCAAAAATTCCATAAAAAAGGAAATCTACAAAAAAAATCTCGAAAATGCCCTAAATCAATTTGTATGCAAAAACACAACCAAAATAAAATCCGCCATTTCATTATAATTCACCGCGAACACGCGCGCGCGCTCGCGCCTCTAAATGAACATGAAATACTGAAAATTTAGATTTTTCGCGAACACCACACACACACACACACATTTTCCGCTATTCATGCGTGCTAGTGTGTGTGTGTGTGCGTAAAATTCCGTGTACTATGCATAAATCTGGCACATTTCGTGCATAACATAAAATACCAACAAAGGCATCGTGACTATCGTGCCAAAAATAGGAAAATTGCATAGAGTGATGATTAAATTATTATATATTTGCATGTTCGCGGCGGCAACGGCGGTGCGGCGGGCTGTGAGACAGGGTGGTTACGGAGGGTGGTAGGAGGCAACATTCTCTATGGCCGTCTGCGTAAAGTGTCGGGCGATGCAGCTGCTCGTGCTCGTGATTGAGAGAAAATATGCAAACTAGAAATTGATTTTTATAAACTATTTTCACATAGAGTGGTCTGTGGGTGGCTGCGGGTGGCTATGGGTGGTTATGGGTGGCTATAGGTGTCGGTGGTTGCTGTGTCTATGCGGGCGTATGTATTGTGTGCAGTTTTTTTCATATGTCATAATTAGAACGATGTATTGATTAGGATCGTGCATCGTAAAATTATTAAATATTTTATTGCGACACACAAATTAAAATAAAAAGCTTTTTCAATCACGCTACGCTTATTGATAGAATGATTAAATCATTTTTAATGTATCTATACAATAATTTGTGAAAAGCTCGTTATTCAATATGAGATAATTTGTGAGGACATCGAAATACTTTTTTTATCTCGATTATTCCAGCTGTTGACTACTTTAAAATTCAGTTGAATTACCATCATCTTCAACCCATATCTAAAGTAATAAAAACAATACTCCCACACTCAAATTCCGCATTCCCGAAATAATTCCCTGAAAAACAGCAAAAACACTTCTAAAATGCTGATACCCGCTACGCTTGCATGTTCCGTGGACGTTTACCGATTTCATTGGCTCGACGCAGCGCAGAGCGGGGGCGGTTAGCGGCTATGGCCGCCGGGAAGAAGCGTGCTGCTGCATTACAATTAAAAACCGGTGGCACGCAATCAAGTTTTATACATACAGGTGAATTATATTTTTAATCTGAGATAATTACATTCGAAAAAGGTAAAATTCAAGACATACACACAAACACATACATACAAACTCTCTCGTGTTTGCATGTTTGCATGCAATGCGGTCGGCAACGGGCTCCTCGCTGATAGGGGTGAGGGCGATGGGCGGTAGATTCAAATTGTAACCTATCGAAAGCTGCCACCGTCGATGGCCGCCTATGAAATCGGGTAGTTCAGAGTTTTGTGATTGTGTGTGTTTTTTGGTTTTTATTTTTTTTATTTTCACAGAACATACTATATTTTGAGTAAAAGCTTTCGAAACAGAACTCCACCCCGAGTTTATTTATTTGTCTAGCTACACACTCAAAAAAACAGGCCTTGCACCACGTGATAAAGTGTCATTTTTAATGATAATATAAAATATGCATACACGCGATCCCGTGCCCCAACAGAATTCTACGTGTGTGTGTGTGCTTTTTTTTGTGCTGCGGTCAGCCTCGCGGTTTCATTACACTGGCATTCGATGCAACCGCCCCTCCCGGGCACCGGCGCTCTCTCGGACGCCTAGTTATAATAACGCGCCCGACAGCTAATAACCCTCGTTTCCATAAAGTCGCATTCTGCCGTTTTTAAATATCGTTATAGTTGTGTTTTGAATATTTAAAACCGCGCGATCACGTGTATTAATATACACCCCATGACCCCATCCCCCCCTAACCGGGGTGCCGTGTTTGTGTACGTGTACCACGTTTTGTGTTGTTTTTTCCGCTTCGCTGCGGCTGAAAAAATGCATTTTATTCACTTGGGGCTGGTAGTGGGGGCACGCGGTCGCTCACAAGCTTTTCCGAGCAAGCTCGGCGCTAAAGACATGCAATATCATGCATAACGTAATTTTCGTGAGTGAGTGTGTGTGTGTTTGTGCTCCAGCATATGCTTCATACCTCTTTTTCTCTGTGCATATGGTTTTTTCCTGATATACATTCAGCTCATGACAATATGTATATATTGCATGATTATATAGAACAAGTCGGAACAAACGCCCTCCGAGCACGGGCTCACTCCACAACTCGGGCCACTAATTAACTATGCATGAAAAGTTTTAAGGTTGTTGCTCTTTAACCTGACGCAGTGGAGCTTTCCAACGCGACGCGACGCCACGCCGCATTGTTTGCGTCAGGTGAGCTATTAAAGAAAGAAAAAACAACCGTTACAGTACACAGATTTTTGAGCTTTTTGAACACACAAACGTTAATTATTTATCTGCACGTAATAATTTATCAGACACGGGTGTTTGTCGACCTTATGAGCAGATGTGGTGGCAACGAAGCTTAGAAAAAATGCTCTGTATTTATCCAATTTATCCATGAAATAATTGTTTAAAATACAGTTTATTTTTAGCCTTACATTCTTCATTAAAGTAAAAAAATGTTGCTTTATTAAAAAAAAGAAATGAAATTAAAATTAAAACAGATAAAGAAATAAAAATGAAGACCAAAACGCCAACAAAAAAAATAATTATGTTTTTAGAGCTTTTTACAAATACGTTTATATTGATAATTGTAATAAAGAGCAACTAATCCATTTAAGACGATCACACCAATACACAAAAACCAGACTAGGAGTGGGGACGTGAACCCAAGTGTTTTAAACGCAAACGTTTGTATTCAAACGAAAACATGAGGTTCAAAACGACCCCTGGACACCACGGTACGCACAGTACACCTGTGATCAGCAGTGAAGAAGAGTGTCGCGGCCTGGAATGAGAATCTATTACTCAAAATATTATATATGGCGCTAGGTCCTGTTGAACCGGTTACTGATTTCTGGACGAGCAGTTGCTGTTAGCTCATATTCTACAGTGAAGCGTCCCATAATACTAAGACATTTTGAGGCACCAGTTGATCGATCGAATTCGGAGAGCGTGAATCGATGATTCCAGTAAGTTATTGACCAGCGAGCTTTTCAGTAAGGTTGCGATAATACTTACCGAAATTTTTTAGACAGAAAAGCTAAAGTTTATCTCTAACATATTTCTCGGTGTGAATTGGGAGAGTATTTCATAATAGCCTGTAGCATATTATATCGTGCCCTAATTCCTTCTTGAGCGGAAGTAACGGTCCAATCTAGCGCGCTGCATGTCGGACCTGTGGTAAAAGCATCGATGGCCACTAACTATTTTAGTATGTTAGGTCAGATTTGGTGCGCCAAGCATCGATAGCCGTAGATTATGTTTCATGTACCAATTCAAACCTGACAACCTTCTTCACAACCAGAACCGACTTCTACGATCCAAAGCCTATCACCTGAATTATAAAAACAGGAGTTCACCTCTGTAATATATCATCGAGGTGTACGCGTTTGTCCAAAAAAAAATGTGAATTACTTGTTTTTTAAAGTTACGTCAGCAGGACATTTGTACCAAACTGACCCTTATTGTAATAGTATATTTATATATCTACGAAAAATAAATATTTGATCATTCCCTTTCAATTAATAAACATATTGTGATGGTGGCTAATTATTACTCTCCTGTACATTAATTATTAATTATTATTTAATTTATAAAAATACTATTTTAATCATTAAAAATTGTATAGTACAAATAAAATATAAATACCTATAGCCCAGTAAAATTAGGATTTTGCTTTGACATAATTCACTTAAAGAAAACCCAAGAATTGAATAAATTGTTATCTGAATTGGCATTTTATACACTGTTTTTTATTTTTTTACAGTTAAAACAAAATAGTGGTAGTAACTGAATTCATTTTTTCACAACATTGTTTCTATTTTAAAACATTGAGTTCAATTGAACTGATTTAACTTAAAGGATTGGTCAATTCTCTGCGGTCTATTCTGAAATATCCAAAAGTCGTCTAAGTTGATTTTTAAAATGATTAAAACAACTCTGATAGAGCTGAATGTTCAGTACGGTGCGTTCAATTCATAAATGATTTAATTCTAGTGAAATGCAATCAGTTTAACCAATGGATGAAATCATTATACACCCTTATAATTCTCTAGATGTTTAAAAGTTAACTGCAACTAACATTGACGGCATTTACCAAAGAATGTATATATAAATTCAACTGACAACATATTGGAACAATTGGGAAGGAAGTGAATCAGTTCCTAAAAAAATAAAAATGTTGAATTTTTGCCCAAAGAATTTTTTTTTTTTTTTGTGTTTCAATTAATATAATATTGGATTAATTGCGAAATAACTGATCTAGTTTATTAAATTCAACTAAAAACATATCGGAAAGTTAGAAATTGTTTTAATTATCTTGTTTTAACTCAAAATGAAGGAATTTGTTTTTTTTTGTATTCTTCTTCCTCCTCCCCTTCATGTAAGATCTCCTCATCCATATTTGATTGAACGTCCTGTTTGTGAATCTTCAACCACTGCTATAAGCTGTATGACTTTTAGTCCCTGCCAGAAGAAGACTTTGCATAAAGGATGCTGATGAAAATTGCAGCCAATAAATGAATTAATCTTCTCTGTTTATTTCCAGGATTCAATAATTATATTGTGGGTGAGTTGGCAGCAATTGCAGTCAAGAGCACAAGAATATCAATATATTTCACACTATTACAGTACACTGTGACTGCTGAACAAGTTGTATTGTTTCCATCACGATGGTAGTATCTGCATCATCGATAGCTTCCTTCACAACAATATTGTTTTGCTCAATTTTTTCTATATGCTTTTTTATTAAACGACGTTTATTGCCTGACTTAGTGTCATATTCTGACGATTCTTTAGGGTAACCTTAAAATACAATTAATGGTGGTGTACTATAGTTTTATTTCACATATTCAATTTAATTCAAGAGAACTGAGGTTTGTTTTTTCTTGCCTCCCAACTCAACATTCAAGCAGAAAGCTTCCATCAATTACATGGACAGGATCCGGATTTATAATTTGATCGGATTCATTAAAGGGTGTAATTAAGTCTTAAAACACCAATTTTTGAGTTTTTCTTATTTGAAAGTATTTTCTCAATTTTTCTTATGAAAATAAATTCGGCGAAGAATCCGTCTCTGTATTGACAGATACTTCCTTATTACGAGTTTTAACAGCTCAGGCACCCGGTTCAGTTTAAATTGATTCTACCCCTTTGATTTTTTTCTCATTCCATATAAGGTATTAGATATAGATGCTTATTTAAAAAAAGGTTTTCCTACTAGGCCTACATATAACATGTTTATACAAGAACTTTTTTAGTTTTACCTTTAGCAAAATCGTTATTTTAGCTATCTGAATCGATTTCATTGACTTGTTTTAAATTTGGTGCGTTTAGGAAAGATTTATTGGTTTCAAATGACAGGTATTTAAAATATCTATAAATTTTAAATTTCAAATAAGCACCCAACTTTGAACAGCGCCCGGAACAACAACACCAGTTACACATATGGTTGAACAGGACCTGGCTGTCGGTCAGTCCCTTGCCACAAAAAGTGTTATATTTTTGTGGTGCCACGCATAAAGCTCATGCAGAAAAAAGGGATAATCTGCAGATTCTTTCACTCTGAGTTAAGATAAAGAGATTAAAACGATTTCCAGCTTTCCGGGAATTACTTCCAATCACGGCTCTTTTCTGAGCTTATTTTACTGGCCCATTGTTGAAATCAGCCGTCTCTTAAGCCTAATGGGTTGTGATTTTTTAAATGGTATTTCCTGAATCGTTTTTTTGATTTGATTCGATTTTAATCGATTTTTTGCACCATTCTTATTTTTGGATTCTTTTCGATTTTCTGTTCGATTTTCTGTTCATATTTATTCGATTCGATTTTAAGCCAGGTTAATTAACCGAAAATGATTACTTACCTGTAATCTTCCCTTTTCTGTGTTTTAAGAATTAATCAAAACAATTAAATAACACCAATATTTCTAATCTGTTTTACATTTTTTTAAATATTAAAATAAATTCGTTTTTATATGAGATTAGGTATTTTTAACAGACCGGTTAATTTAACTGGCCGGTTAAATGTCGCTTTGGCTTCCAGTGGCCCATACGGGACATTACACACCATCCAGGTGATGTACTGCAGGTATCACATTCAGGTGCAGCGAACTCGATTTAAATTAGATCCACACCGTTAAATATTTCTAGTCTAGTATTTTTCTTCTAGTCTAGTTGTCAAAGGATTAAAATTAAATATTTTATCGTTTAATAATTTAAATATTATTTTTAACTCTCCTAATTTAAAATAAAAATGGATGAACATAAGTTTTTTGGTCTCTTCTTCTATCTCTTCAAGAAATGTTGACTAAACTTAAAACTGTCTACTTTTCCAAGAGAGATCGTATTTATCTCGTATACATCCTTTGAGATCGCGGGGTAATATCTAAAGGTTCGAAGGAACACATTGCAAGTGTTTGCTAGCAATCAGCGATCTTCTACTTGCATTCAAGTGATTTTTGCCATTTAAGGGACGATTTTTTGCCCTGACTTTGACGGAAATTTTAGAAAGCGCTTAATAAAATGATAGTAAATTTATTCCAAATGCTCTCTCAGAAAGCAATTTAAAAAGTTTTTTTTTATCTAAATACAATTAGTTTTATTTAAATAAACAATCGATTGCCAATTGAAAGCCCCAGCGACTAAAATTTTAGATTGTGTACGAATATTGTGCGACCATTGGTATCTGGGCATTTATTATAAGGGCAATTATTTTTCGGACAATTTTTTTAGGTCAAAAATTGTTATTAGGCAGTCGCTTCTAGGACAATTATTTCTCTAACAATCGTCGCTGTACTAAAGTTTCTATAAAACAATAATTTTAAATTCGTGAATTCGTGCCAATCGAATTATTTATATCGTATTCAGTCGATAATAAATATTTGTTACATTGTGTGTGTATTTTTTGGATTGTTATTGCGTTTTATGCTTTTGTTAGTATGATCTGTTATCCAGGCACACTATGCAATAGTTGCTCCGATTTAATCAAAACCCGCGTAATGCAACCATTACGATTACCGGGAGACCACCCCATTTCCAACTATATGGTTGCCCTATTTACAGTGCTCCCGAATATAACACGCATATCGGAATAAAACGTTTTTTTGTGAGAGTATGCGAAAAATCTATTTTGTATATAAATGTGTTTACCGAATACCTAAACCTCCAGCCACCCGCTCCGCTTTTCCGGATAAGCGCGGCGGTGGCGGCGGGCGCATACTTTTGTTTTCCATTAAATTGTGCAACATACATTTTTATGCGACACAATAAATCAAAAGCGCAATTATTTGTATTGTATGGTTGCGCCGCGCGTGTCCGTGGGTTGCTGTGTGGCTGCGTGGGTGTGTGTGTGCGTGTATACGTGCGCAACTTATGTAATATGTTTGTATTTGTGTTGACAACGTGGCATTTCGTGTACAATGCTCCATCCAACCCACACACAAACACCTCCATCGAATACCTAATATAATACACCACTGATTTGAATGCACACAAAGTCGCATTTCTGTGTGTGTGTTAGTGTACAAAATGAAAATTCGTTTGCCCTAAAACAACACACACACACATTCATGGCGCTGACAAAACGTTCATAGAAATATACACACATTCATAGAAAAATTGATTTTCTATTTGAAATAACAAACACAAACACACATGACGACCGCATAGCCACCATGCGCCGCCACTGACCGGTGCAGCATTGCATTGTTTACACTTTTACAGTTAAAGTTGTGGGCTGCCTCACACGCACATCCCATCCCCTCTATACAATATACAGTGTCCCTGCCAAACACACAAACACACTGACACACGTATATAATTGGAATACGATACGATTCGAAAGCGTCGCTGTTTATTGTTATTGTGGTGCTGCTGTCATAAAGCTCGCGGCCTATCACATATTTATACCATATACTATAGTATATAGAGACATAGAGAATATATATATATATATATATATATATATAGTATAGATTGTTAGCGTGGATTTGGTGTCAGCGGCATACACAAAAAACTCTTGTTTGTTTTTTGGTCTTGTGTCCAAGTTCGGCTGCAGCGTGGTTTTGTGATGTGACATCAACAATTCTAAAAAGCTCGACCGTTTTTATCCGGAATAAATTCTAAATCACACACACACACGCGCGCATTTGAAAAACAGAAACAAATCTTTAATTTTAGTGAAATTGCTCAAAAGCTCATACAAACGTGTTTAATTCAATTTAGGTGCAGGCAAGCGAGTGGGTGCGGAGCTTTTAAGGAGTGTTCAGCATTTACAACGTATTGTTTCATGTATTCCATCAGCAGCTAAAAATTCAATTATAAAATGTGCTAGCACACAAAAAGAGGTCACTTAGCGTTCGTGCGTGCATGTGTGTGTGTATGTGTGTGTCACACAATGAGCTTTTCTTATGTATTTAATGTATTTAACTTTTTGCACTACACTTGCATATAATGTAGGTTAATGTAAAATGTATTTTATAATATGTTATGTATTATACTCGCATGTGCTTAGTGTGTATGTGTGTGTATTTGCGTTACTTTATGCATCTTACGCGAAAATGCTAATTCTGTGTTTTCTTGCCCACAGCGTTTCGCGTATTATCCCTTCTTCTCGCTGGGGGGTTGTTTGAAAAACACCCTGCCGAGGTTAGCATATACATAGATATTCTACCATTTGAGACGTTTTGCTTAATTTTGGCTTAGCTGCGTCTTGCGTTGGCTACGCGATGAGAAATCGCTAAACATAAAGCATCGCATTGCATCGTCAAAAGCTTTTATCTGGCGTGTGGCATATGACAAAGGGAAACTGATGAGGACACATTTTCCCACTCACACGAGACGACGCGTTGCGCAGCAGAACGCATTAACAAAAAACGTTGACTGCATTAACACTGGCACACCACTCTAGACGAGGCTCTGGAATTCTTAGCATCGTAGATATACGTGTTTTTCGTGAAAAAGCTTATATCGCAAATACAATTCTCCGAAACACACCCACATAAAAACCACTGCACCTCCGCACAAAAATGCGCTTTAATGCAAAAACTGCAAGAATTCTATTTGCATTGCTAGAATTCTTCGTTGCTGAGAGTTTTTCCTCAGCGCGAACAACGCGTGCTTCCGTGTGCATAATTCCAAAATAATAATTACCTACAAACAAAAGAAAATTATAATACGGAAAACAGAGGTGCCCGCTCAGCGTGCTTAAAGGTGTTTAAGCATACAAACATAGAGAGCGACGCGCCGGCGACGGCGTGAAAGACAACGACGCCGACGCCTCCTCCTTTGAGCCGCTCAACGCCATCGTGCTGTTGAGGTAAATACAGACAAAAAAATGAAACTTTAGTAATTTTAACTTACGTGCGAAAGCTCTGTGGGTATTTCGCTTTTTTCTACCCACTCTCTCATGCTTTCTTGCTTTCACCGGAGTGATATAACCCAGCACCCAGCAGCCTCTGCGGAGCTTATTTATGGACAACCATACACACACACAGACACACAGACACATTGAGGAAATCACTCGGCGAAATAGCACTGCAGATGCTATTTTAACTTTATATGCGACTGGGTAATATGATGAATATTTTACGGGGAAAATGTTTGCCGAGTTTTCCGCTCTCTGTAGTTTTTTTGCCGCTTGCGTTTGGGGTGCGCTCGCTTGCGTTGTTGTGTTGTGTTGTGTTGCGTTGTATGTGTGTGTGCTGTTCAAACTTTGCGCTCGCGCACGCAGATATCATTTGCATGTTTATGGAAAACTGTTTTAAAATAGCTTTTTATTGTTTTGGCTCTGCGCATTTCACTGCTTCTCAGCGTGTGTGTGTGAGTGTGTGTGTGTGTCTATGTCTGTTGTGCAGCACGGAATGCAAAGTGCAATAAAGATTTTATATTCAAGATGCGCGGGAGTGCGCGCATGGGACAGCGTGGCGGGCGGTGGCAGCGATGGCGTTGGTATTGAGTTGCGGGATTATTCTTGGTAATCAGAAAGTGCGAGGGGGCTGAGAGGAGGCTGCGAGGGAGTTGAGACGGAGCTGCGCAATGAATGCGAGAAAATTCGACGAGCTTTTTATGCGAGCTCATCGCAGAATGAGGATTTGGGGTTTTTAAGTGAAAATGAGAAGATGGTTTTGTTGTGTGCATGATTGCGGGACGTACATAATAAATGTATTTTTGCTCAATTTTTTGTGGAACTGCTGGGAGCTGCCAGGAGCTGCCGGGAGCTGCGCGGGAATTTAGAATTTCAGTAACAAGAAAGATGGAACACATAAAACTGAATGAAATTTTTTTATGTAGACCATTGTAAATAACCCTAATAACTATAAACTGATCCATACATTATTTTTGGAGTTTTAAATTCACATTTTTTTACGTACTTTTACAATTATTTGAAATATATCAGTAAAAATATTATTTTTTTACTTTCTGTATAACCCTGAATTACCTCTTCATTTATATAGCTTAAAACATTTTTTTTATGAACATTGGCAAGAGAAAAAAATATATATACATTTTTTGAAGAATCAAGAATTTTAAAAAGCTTTAAAATGTTTTCGGTAACAAAAATATTTAAAAAATATTTTTTGAAAGCTTTTACAATATTTGACGAAAAGATTATCTTCAAGATAGTTTATTTTCAAGAAAGTTTATTTTGAATAGTTTATTTGACGAAAATTTATAGTTTATCTTGAGAATATAATAGTTTATTTTACGAATAGTGTGTATTCAAAATCAAGTAAAACTTAAAATTTGCCAATATACAAAATATTTAAATAATATAAAATTATAGGCAAAATTATCTAATTTACGGCACCTTTTAATAACTCAAGAGTCAAGATAAAAGGCTAGAAGTATTATCACTTTCATTTGAATATAAACTGTTTTTCGAATAAACTATTCGGTGCTCCAGATAAACTATTTATTGAATAAACTATTTTATTCTCAAGCTAATTATACGTCTAATAATCTATTCAATTTTGAAGATAAACTATTCGATTCTCAAGATAAACTATAAATTTTCGACAAATAAATGTTTAGCTGACTTATAAATATATGTTATTTTAAAATGTTTATTTCAGAAAAAAAAAAAAAAAATTTAAAAATTTTTT
>JAAAKO020003494.1:10190-21152 GCA_010015015.2 Bolitophila cinerea | reverse complement strand
ATATATTGAAGATAAATAGCCTATTTTGATAAATCATTTTGAAATATTGAAAAGAAAATTATGCATATCGATTTATCGTTCAGAGCGTATGCAATGAAAAGGATACTCTGTTTATAATGAACTGATAAAGATAAATCAAAATTATTTGAACACTAGATAAATAGTTGCGATATGAAAAAAAAACTTTTCTGCGAAAGATAATTTTATACTCTGGGTATGCCAACAGTACCCGTTCTGAATTCCACAATATTGTATTTTCTCTATAGAAAATTATTAATAAAAAACTTAAGGGAAATGATAATTTGTCAGTCCGAAAAAAATATGACCTGAAGAATGCCCTATTTGGCAGAATATTCAGGCCGTGTAATTAAGGTTGGTTGGTTAATAAGAAAGTTGAGCTTATTCAGGCTTTTTGGCTTAATGACATGACATTAAGGACTTGAAAAAATTCCAATTGGGAGTTT
Organism: Bolitophila cinerea; assembly: GCA_010015015.2. NCBI lineage: Eukaryota > Metazoa > Arthropoda > Insecta > Diptera > Mycetophilidae > Bolitophila > Bolitophila cinerea. Next base: position 20,688 of record JAAAKO020003494.1, on the reverse strand, counting down.
TTAGATTCCTTGTTAAAATACACTCAAACGAACGCATATGTTTACAAAAACCACATTTTTTATTTCTAAATTTCCAGAATTTCAAAAAATGCATAATTTTATAAAATTGTATTTGAAAAACTAAATTTAAAAACCGAAATTTTAGTAAACTGATTTGTTTTTATAATTCCTAAAAAAATAGTCAAATACTATCGTGACGATAGAACATTTTCTGGATCCGCCTATGGTGGACATATCCTGCCTAAATGCCTTTTTTCATTTCATTTACAAAATTGGCCGGATAAGAATAAAAAAGCCAAATGCCGACAATTTTTGAAAGAGTTAGGAGAATCTCTTGCAAAACCGTAAATGCTGGCCAGAACCAGAGGTCCCCGATGTGCTTTTTCTTCCTCTTTACGTTCGAATTAGAGACTGGATAGTTCTGGATCAACACGATCTCTTGATGAAAGTGAATTTGAAGGCGAACTATCAGTAAACTTTTCCTCCTCAACTGCACAAAAGAGAAAGATGTTACATTTGTGTGATAGACAAAGAGATTATGATTGGAGTGGTGTGTGTATGTTACAAAAAATGTCTGCATATCCACCGAGTACTGTGTACTGAGTTCCTGAAATAACTTTAAATTGGTCATACTTTTATATTTATCAATATTTTATTAAAATTAATAATGTTTTTCATATTAGTTCTTACAAAAAATACAAAAGTCAAAATTGACCCGTTAATGATGGAAAACCTAATGTCTGACGTTATAAATAACAGAAAATTAATATTAGGAAATCCTAACGTTTATTTATTACTTCTTTTTAAAATATTGACAGGACGAGGGCTACAATTCGTTAATTTTGAGCGCTTTCATTTTTAGAGATACAAGTATTTTAAATTACCGGAATACCGCAATAACAAATTTTGAAACGTTTTGGAAAAATTGAATATACAAGTATTGTGATTATTTGGGTTTTTTCGATTTGCCACAAACGAAATATTATATATCTAGCCAATACATAATGTACTCAAACATAATTATATTTGTTCTGAATATATTATGTTTATCCCACACATTATGTAATAAACCACGAATTTTAAAATGAATAACCATAAAATATCGGTGTGGAGACTTCTTCTCAAAAGAATTCTTCTCAATTATCGTTGTGCATTCTTCTCAATTCCTATTTGTATGGAAAATATTTCAGGGTCAGAATAGAGACATCTTGTCAATAAAATTACGCATTCATCTCAATAAATACATTTTTGAGAGTAATTCACACTTGCACACCCGCGTTCTTTGCAATATTTTTTTGACAAGAATTCACTTGAGAAGAATGCACAACTCAGTGTGAATTCTTCTCAAAAATTATAGATGACAAGAATACACTTGACAAGAATGCACAACTCAGTGTGAATTCTTCTCAAAAAATATTTTAATGAATAGAATGCAATTGAGAAGAATGCACACCGAGCTTGTGCATTCTTCTCGATAAATACTTGAGAGCACGTAATATATTTGTAGCAGTGTGACAGAAGAATGCACAAGAGTGGTGAGCATTCAGCACAATTTTGTTTTGAGAACAATATATATATTCTTTTAACATATTTTTTTTAAAAGAATGCTCTGCCATTTGTGTATTCTTCTCAAGTGCATTCTTCTCATCAAAAAAAAAATTGAGAATAATTTACTCTGAGGTGTGCAGTCTTCTCAAGAAATTATTGACAAGAAGGCATTTGAGAAAAATGCACACCACATAGCGAATTCTTCTCATTTTTTGTTGAGAAGAATGTATTTGAGAAGAATCCACAAATTGCAGTGCATTCTTCTCAAAAAATATAGGTGAGAAGAAAACTTGTGACAGAAATGCACAACTCATTGTGAATTCTTCTAAAAAAAATGGTGAGGAATGATAACCACTCATGTGCATTCTTCTGCTGCATACCGCCTAAAATATCAAAGACAAATATTTTTATTCGATGATATTTCTCCGAAATATATGATTATGATATATGTTATATATGTTACAAACTTTCTATTAAATTCAACTTTTTCTGCAGAAAGTATATCAATTTCCGATAAACATAGCATATTTACTGTAAACATAAAATATTGTTTCCGTGTAGAATATATTCTCAATAAAAATGATATCCTCTTTCCCTCTTCAAAAATTTAACTTCAACCAGGCTTTTATATTCTTAGTAGAGAATATTGAATGAACTAGCAATCAGGTTGCAACATGAAAAAGTATTAAAAATTGTTGCAAAAAAAAAACTACATGTTTTTTTTAAATTGTATACCTATCAATAAAAACCTTCAATTATTTGTAAATGTTGTACTAAAGCTACTACTCATAAAAAGCAATTTTAAAGCTGAAATACGGGAACCTCAAACATATTTTTCATGGATTGATGGTATATGGAATACTTTTAAAAGCTAGATGGGGGGTTTTTCTTCCTTCCTATTGAGTTGTTTACCATCCATTTAAATCAAAGATAAATATACAGAGAAAATATATCTTTTAAAAGCTCATTCAAATCAGCATGTCCTTCAACTATTTATATGCTCCAAAAACGATTTCGTTAAATCCATAAAATCCACCATAATAAAACTTCAAGTAAATAGCACATTAAGCTGAATACAGCAGCACCAGCTAAAAACAAAATTACACTGGTAGTACAAAAAATTAGCATATACTTATACAATTGAGAATATAGTATTATCATCTTGATATACATAATATATATATTATATTCTATAGTATAAACACGAAACTCTGTATATATTCCCAACGGCACGTCGTCGGTTATTTTTAACATTTTCTTTAATTCACAAAAGACTCGAGCGACGAGCAGTGAAAATTGAAAGTGTGCATGCTCACGCACACAAACAGAAGCACACAGGCACATAGGCACACAACGCACACACACACACACTCACATACGCACTTTCAAGCGATTACATATGTATTTATCGTGAACTTTCCGCTGTAATTTCCCATTTAATGCTGAGCTGTGTACGCACAAAAGATGTTTTCACTTTTCATGAGTATGTACACTTGACTTCGGCGCCCGCGCGAATTTCCTATTTTCTTGTTGAATATATGCGTGTGTGCGCGAGAATTTCAAATTTTCCTCTTCCGCACAAACACACACACACACACAAACACATTTTTACAAACTCAAACATACATTCACGCACCGCACTCTCATCACATATGCACGCGCACAGGCATCACACACACACACACACACACACGAGCGGCATATTTGAATTATGGTAAAACATAAAAATACGCTTCACTTATTCACGCAAACGGCCTGAAGGCACACACACAGTCGCACAGAGCAATTTGTCGCAATCATTTTTCATGTTTTATTAATATAAAAAATACGATTTTCATTTTCTAAAAACTCACACAATTTTTTTTTCAATCACTGTGCTCAAATGCACTTTCACAGCAGCAGAGCGAGCAAGTAACTTGTGCTCTTATATGTTATACTATATATATACAGTATACACTTATATACACAACAACAACAAAAAAAAACCGTTCGCGCACAGAATACAATTTTTGTATTACGCGCTTTTCCGACGAGTTTAAAAATACTTTTCTATAAACACACACATGCACAAGGAGACATTGACCAAGAGTATATCTAGATAAAGAGAAATATACACGCGAGCAACTAACACGAGAACACGAGACGTCCACTTCGAAGCCGGCACTGCATTGAACTGAACGCGCACGTCGGCGTCCGTCAATTCGTCGTCGCCGTCGCCGTCGTCGCTGCCGTCGGTTGTCTAGCTTTAAAGGGAAATGCTTGTGGGAGCGAGCGCACGCTGCGGCTGACGGTGCACGTACAGAGCGTTTTCCGAACAAAGTGGAAGGAAAATGCACCGTGTATTGTTTTGTATCGCGAGAATGAGTATGTATTCTGTAATATACAGCGAGAGCGCGCGCTCTCCGGATGAGCTTTCACTTAAAATATATAGTATGTAAAAGCTCTGCGCTCTCATGTGTTCAGTCACGAGGAATTAAGCGCGCTCTCTCTCTCTCTCTCATTCAAAATACTCATTCAAGTTAAATGCTACAGGCGGAAAATAAATAATATATATATATGCGGTATTTAGTTTCTGGTTTGCCTGCGAGCGCGTGCAGAGTGAAATGACCAACAGGCAGTGGCGGTCGCGACCACCCGCTTGACTCGCAGACTCGAGGATGGGCGAGGATGGACGACGTCTGTCATTTGCCTTGTCAACGGCATTGGAATACATCAAGTGCGGTGCAGCTAATAGAATTACAGCGTGAATGACGCGAGGAAAATGAAAAACAGAGGTGATGAGAATTAAATTGTACATTTTGATTTTTGCATGGTATTTTAATGTATTTTTTAAAATTGTTATAATGGAGACATAGTGGCTAGGGGAATGATGATGATGATGATGATGAAGATGATTATTAGAGGATGGGGGACTCTCTTACAGATACTAGTCCACCACGTATTCCACCAGAAGGACCAATTGTACGATAACCCGTTTCTTAGAGACGGTCGCAATCTGGGAATCTAACAGATTTCTTTATTAGCTCGGCGATCTTTCCAAGAAGGAGGCGGTGGGATTCATCACGGGAAATCTGGTGTAAGTAAACACTGTCCATCTCAGATGGATTAGTGCGGGGCATTCGGTGAGAATATGAACCGAAGATTTGAGCTTTCGGAATATATTATCCTATGCAGGTGCTTATTTAGTTTTGTGTCATATTAGGATTCCGCTAACTCAGCCGAGGTTGGGTGTATCTATAGTATAATTATTCTTCATCATTTGGTGGTTGGGTTATTGGCGCCTCCAGACTTTAAAAAATATATTTCAAAAAGAATTTGAAATATAAAAAATAATATAAAAATATATAACCATGAAAATTGTATTTTAAATACTATGAGTAAAATACTATCTTATATAAAATGGATTTAAACCATAACCCGATTTTAATAAAGTTTTGAAAATTGGCCCGGAAGACCATATAAGTAGATAGAAAAAAAGAAAAAAAAACTGTGCACACAAGCTGAGATATGAGATGGGTATTTATTAAAATATCTATCTGGAATTGGTATGATGTTTTTACTATACACTTACAGAAGCGAACCCGATTCGATGAAGGAATGAAACCAAATTCGATAAGATTCCATTCGATTATACGGCCACTTCATACAAAACGTTAAATGAACAAATCAACAACTGGCTATGAGTTAGATCGCATCGATCATTTCATCGGAAAACTCAATACTCGTCATCGTTGTCGGCAATGCGGTGGGATAATCGAATGTGGTTGTTTGAAGTGCGAGACGAACTTGCATCCTGCTCCTTGTTGCCTGGATTACCACAATGGTATTGCACCAGATAAGCCAAAAAATGCCAATGCTAAATAACCTATGTCTAATGAATATCATATTTCTTAATAAAAAAACAAAAGTTCCATTATATGCGTTTTTTATTAACTCCAAACGACAATTTTCCATAAAATAAATAGGTATTTTGGATAAACACCATGGGTTGTCGGGTATTTAAATGGCCATTAGGATTATACCTGGCGTGACGCCAAAGTGTGTTGACATATCGCTTTTGGATTTTCTTCACCGCCTAAAGGACGCCTGAACCTATATCTGGTAATGGTGCGTGTATTTTGTTATTCCAATTTTTCTATATTTGACAGCAGTTTTAATAAGAATTTTCCGATACTATAAGGAAAAAAATACCAGGTACCATTCTCTAGAGTTTTTTACGAGTCAATACTCTCTTGGATATTTAAATACCAAGTAGGCTGGAATGGGTTAAAAACTTACACTTGTATTTTTACTCGATTTAAATTGTATGTTTAACGTGTTTTAAATGGCATTTTTAAAACACAATAAAACACAACCAAATAAAACCAACAAAAAACAGAACCCGCAACTTTTACTGATTTTATGTTCATTAAGTGGTCGGTTTATCGTTTTTTAAATCGTTTGTAATAAAATTTTTAAAGTTTAATATAGTTTTTGTGCTAAGTTATCATGAAAATCCAACAAAAAAGAATAACATAATTGAAAACTCGCCAAACAGAACCTAGAAACCAGGATTGGTGACATTGGGTGCGATTATGATTTGCAATTTTAAAACTTAGTAGTTTCAAAATTACATAAAGCAATGCAAAATGGATTTTAGGCTATCTTTATGAAATTTGAAGAACCATGGAAACTGATGTTACGAATTATGTAAAAGATTCTATTTTAAGAAGTTTTCAATCATAATCGCCCCATTTGTATCAATGGCCACTATGCAATAGCAATTTAGACGCCGGCCGCTGAGATGGAATGCCTTGACGGAACAATTGTCACTGGATGTGGAGCAGAGAAAGCAAACTAACAAAAGTAGATCCTGGAAATTGCCAGACAACACCGTACAGCAATTTTTTATGTTTATTCGACGAGGGAACTTTTACTTGCGTGCAATCTATAGTGTCTATTATACGCGCAAAATCTATCTCGGAAAATTCAGAATGGCTTTTCACACAGAAGGCAGAAATCTCGACACTGTTGACTGGTGCCAATGTTATCTGCAGCTATTTGCTATAAAATAGCGCATGCCAGTAATTCCGCAAGGCAATTTTGGTAAGTGTTGTTGGTTGTCCCTAAAAAGAGTGGTCCACTGAGAGCTGTCGGTTAAAATAGAAATTGCAATTATTTGTTTGCATTGGCATATATAGTGCAATGAGAACTAGTCCCACATCTGATTTGGAAGTCCTATTTGGCCTGACACCTCTATATTGAGGCGAAAGGTAGGAAGGTATATATTCTATACCTCTACGGATGCTAGAAGTCGTCATCAAAAATTCACTCCTCCGAGACAAACAATTTTAGGCAAGACCTTGGGATGTCGACAAACTACGTCATTAGATTTTATTTGGAAGTCGGTTTTAAGTCAATATTCTCCGAGAGAAGATATGATTACAGTTGTTTCCTCACAAATTCTGAGATTATTATCAATTCGAGAAATCACGTTATCGATATTTTTTGCAAACATTTTTAGCTAGCATTTGATTAGATTGGTAATAGAGTATATCGTCCTGACAGTTTATGTATCGACAATATGCACGCAGGTCTCTGTATGGAACCATTGATCCAAGATCCTCCGATCTTGTTAGGATCTAATTTTACTACATATTTTTTTGTGGCTGATACCACTGCATTAAATTCTGTGATATGATATAAAGCTCTAGGATTTGCTTATTACTACAGAAGAAGAGTCCACTACAGAGTTTTGGCTTAGAGAGTACTCCTGGCCACTTTGTAGTAATGACCTATCCTGTGTGTCCTCTGTCCTATGACCCTGGTGCTTGCTGTTAACCTACCTGAGTCCGTATATCTGCACAACATCCGAAATGCTTACTGCGCAGGTTTGGCTTGGATTTCTCCTGGACGCTTAGCTGTAATGTATAAATATATACAATATACAGTGTGGTACCTCGCTATGTCCATTTTCGGTTGGAAGTCTGGCTAGCTAGCATTAAAAAACTATTGTTTTTTTTTTAAGTTTAATGATCTTTTGCAATATGTATCGGAAATATGTATAAACCTCTAATCGGGATAGAAATCCGCTCAATTAGAGTTTTTTTTTGATTTCGAAGATCATGAGCGAATAGTGAGTAAGAATTATATCTTACATTAAATTTTCATTTTTTTTTATCGAATTCATTTAATTATTTTAAATTTGTATCTATTGTTAAAAAATATTTATTAAATTTTATTGAAGGTCTGAGAAATTTAGAAATAATAATGACATGTTTTTGATACAGTAATTGTATTTAGTTGTTTTATATATAACGAATTTAAACTCATCGTATTTAAAATACTGAGATAATACCAATGTGTGTACCATGCACAACAACCTATGATTCCTAGAAAACCAATCTTTGCCATGCACTTCTGCATTTCTTAATGCATTCATTAGTTGTAGGAAAGGAAACAAAATAAAAAAGATGTTTTAATATAGCATGTGTAACTTCAGTTATGCTTCTTAATACTGATGGCTTACTCATCGGCATACACAAATCTTGCCCAAAAAAGTGATGGTATGATCCGTGTCCAGAGAACTAGAGAGCAGTAAACACTTTAACTTTTTTTGGGATTTTTCTAGATTTTCGTTGATCATCCAGTTACGTTGATATATCATATATCAATGATTGTACTGAATCCCTTGATAGTCTGTGGTTTTTTTGTAGTAATAATTTAACACTTCTAAAATCATTAGGTACCTACCAATGCTCTTATGCTTTAATTAAATCAAGTAATTCTGGAAAAACGAACTCCATTTCAATGAGCAAATACTTACTGTTTGAAACAACTGCAAAAATATCTTTTATTACAAACAAATTGGATTTCAAAATACAAAATTTCTTGTTTCGGCGGCATGAAATAGACCCCATAACATTTTTAGTTCACAACATATACAACATGCGCAAGTGCAGCACTCTTTTTTTTAACAAAAACACAAAGAGAAGATGAGATAAAGAGATTTTTGGAGATTTTTTTAAGGTGTAGTTTGACTGTCACTGAATAAACTACGGTTTTAAAAGAGAAAATAATTAAATAATAATAATAATAATAATAATTTAAAAGTACAACTTTTAATTAAACAGGATAAATAGTATCTGTGAGACGGTCACCCATACCCTTAGGTATACGTACATATTTATCTATTTAGAGTAATTTCACTATTTGCGTCTCAGGTTTTTGCAGGCCCAATGGTTGATGAAAATTTCCTGTTTCTGTTATCCTTGAGATGTTAAACCACTTTTGATTTTATAATTTTAAATATGTGCCGGATAGATAGATGTATTTCATTTTTGTGTTCTCGTAGCATTTTCGATGAGCACCAGTCGTATATATAATATATATTTATATATTCAATGTAATTATATAATGCAAAAAATGGTAAGGGTATTGGTGTGCACACAGTTGGATGAAATATAATTCTTGTACAAATGAAAAAATGTAATTTATTATTAAGGAGTCTACAGTATTCTCCTTCTAGTGGAATCGAACTTATTTCCTAACAACTCAACCAGATCTTGGGGTTGTAATGGATTCAGCAGTCACGGTTTCCGGTACAATTCTAGGAGTGCCAGTATCGATGTCCATGAACGCAGTTTTAAGTCTATCGGTGGAGATCTTTTACGAACTTCGTCCTAAATTAACAAAAAAATATTTAGTGTGTTTTTTAATAACTTGATATGGTCCTGTGTATGGAGATTGGAGTGTTTTTCTGACAGCGTCATCGCGTACGGTGTGTTGTCATGGTGTGTTGAAATCTGTTCATGTGTGTTTGGTCATATTTTTTTAAATTACTTAGAGTTCTGTTCCGAAGTGACTTTTCACCCACTACCTGAGAAAACGTTCCAAATTAGTATAAAATAGAGTAAGTCATCCACACTTATTGGGACTGAATACTACACCACCTATGACCTTTTAAAGGGGTGTCCAATTAGTCACGTTAAGCTTTATTTCGCATTTCCTTTTACTGATATTTTAATCTAAAGATTAAATTCATAATTTATGAATAGACAAAGTAGGAATATATGTATATACACATATAAAATTACCTGACCATCGGACATTTGCTTATTGCCTCGCACAAGCCCATGCATAAATATATGTTCTGGACAGGATTTCGAATGCCTAACTTATTTGTGAATGTTTTCCGAAACTAATTGCATAAACTTATGCATATCAACTAACTAATACCTGGGGCCAAAACACGATTCTGTGCACTTTCGACTATTTAAAAATGCAAACGTGTGTGTGTGTTTGTGCGTGTGTGAGTAAATGGTAAATCATTTTTTTTTAAATGAGTAACGTTCTTCTAATTAGTATAGCATAGACAGACATATACATCTACTATCCCGGAAAAACCTGTATATAGTGTACGTATATGTTTTATATGATGCCCACAATAAGTATTATATATGTATTATTTATATACATATTTATATACATATATTTTTTGTATGTAGAGATTATCTCTAGAGGCTACAACACGTTGGATTTAATTAAAAAAACACACCAAAACACGGACATACTCATACAATTAATTCTGTGAGGTAATTATAAAGTTTATTTTATAACTATTCTCGGAATTTTATCATGATGACAAATTCCTGTAGACGATTTTATTTTGTAAAACAAAAACAAGTTCAAAATATGTGTTTCCACTTTACACGTAAACTATGAGATATAAAAAAGGTATTCATTTTTATTCAGTTGGCAGCATCATTGGCACATATATAGTATATATGAGAATTATCAAGATTTTAAATGACACAAAAAAACTTTAATGAAAATATTTATTATTTTAAAAATGGTTAAAGGATTTTGCATACAAATTTGTGTATATAGGTATCAAATCGAAAGCAATCTGATTGGACCGACCATACGATTCAATGAAAACGAGCGACTCCGACATAACTATCCCTAAGAA
>JAAAKO020003494.1:0-10180 GCA_010015015.2 Bolitophila cinerea | reverse complement strand
AAGAAAGTAAGAGCCCTTCAAAGTTTATTTGGTGGTGGAAAAGCACGTATAAACTGATACGTAGTCGTTGTAATGACAATATAAATAATGTAAAAAGGTAGACAACGAGCATAGAAAAACAGCAAAAACAAATACAATAAACACAAACAAATAAATTTCGAAGTCCCCTCTCTATTTTAAAATCATATTTGCCTACCATTATTATTAAAAATGGATTTAATTAGATCTTACAGCGGGATCACATAAAAAGCGAACATTTGATTTCGATAGAAACATCAATTTTGCCCTATCGACCAACATAGAAACTATTGCTATTAATTAGTATCGGCTAGAAAAGCGAACGGGGACTATTTTCTGTTTTTATCTGTCAAGTACAGATTCTGTGTGTTTGGAAATAATGCGTGCATTACAACAACACTTATTATGCTCAACACAACAATATATACAAAGTAATTATAAAAGTAAAAACGTAGTACCGGTCAACGGCTGCAGCCGTCTGAAGCAGCAGAATAATCACGATAATTATTTGACCAAGAACACCATCTTAAACCAAAATTACCATTGCATAGACAATATATATATATATTTTTAAAAAACACTTACATTTTGATTAAATATTTTTTTTGGAGAAAATGTTCAATCACCTTTTCCGAAATATCAAATATTGCTATATAGCGGCATTTGCCCTTCAGCGGCCGTATTCTGAGTGAGTCACTTGCGACTCATGGGTTTTTCGAACATCAAATACCACGGTCCACTAGCCACTTAGAACTAAAAGTTTTATTTACAATGTTAAAGTTAGTAATTTTCTATTTCATTTTCTATTAAACTTTAAGTCTCGTGGACAATGGTATTTGATGATCGAAAAACTCGTGAATCGCAAGTGACTCATTCAGAAAACGGCCGTAGGTTTATATTTATATCAATCTTTATGACTGACGTAAGCATTGTTCTTGCAAAAAGTTAACTTCGCAGGACCACCATAAGCGATAAAATACGAAATGGCTCTTTCGCCACATGGATCTTTCGCTCATTCTACTCTATTGTTTAAATAATTAAAAATAATCAACAAATAGTTCCAAAAGAAGTGTGTTTATTCTTTTATTAAAAAAATAATTATAAATCAAACTTTAAATTTATAGGGGAGGGTTATCTTAGTCAATAGACAATAATAAAATACAAAATTACGAACAATTTCAATGTGATAACATTTTTTAGATACAGTTGTGCTAGCTTGCATTGGTGGTGGTTAGAATAAGGTATTATACAATCACTAAATAAATTATTTGTTTTTCCATTACAAAGGTATGAATCTTAATCTTTGAGAACCCTAATTAAAAAATTACATTGATGAGGGATGGATGACGGTCTCACGGAGACTAGTACAGCAAGTAGGCAGCCAAAAGGGCCCATTTTACTATTACATACATTAAGGGCGATTTTCTTCAGTTGGATGCCAAATCACTAGAATGGTGCTAAATTTGGATTGGTGCCAAATGCTAACACTGCATTAAAATTGGCATTTTGTTGATTTAATACGATGATATATTGCCATATGCGATAGCATTGTGCCCATAGGATATTGTATTTTTTTACAAATAATTGGCATTAGGCTGTCAATTGTGTTTTGTGGTTATTTAAATTTGAACTGCCGAAATGGTTTTGAATGAGACGAGAATGGATCAGACGTTTTCTCCATTATAGTGCGTGATTACTCCAAAACCATGCAAGGAAAAACCTAGAAAATCTCCGTTTTTGCAACCGTCACTACAGACGGAGAACCGTACTGTTTTTATATTTTTTATAATTTATCAATGGCTATTCATTGAAAATAAGTCCTACAACGCCATTCGGTATTAGCTTTATATATATTAAATCCTTTTATCCCTGAGAGAGACACAGGGAACATACGAAGGTTCGAAAATGATTCCTGTATAAGGCCAAAGTGCTTTCATTGCCGGCCAACTAGTTCAAGTTTGTGCCAGCTCTCTGGAAACGGTTCTCCTATAAGTTTCCTTCGATTGATCTCTACCACGACTGCCTTGCGGGTTCAATTGCAGAGCTTGAGATGTAATGTGGTTCGATCAACGCCGTAAGGTGTTATTAATCCACTTCCTTTTCCGACGTCTAACTTGCGTAGAGACGAGATCTTGATGGGTGTGTGTCCATATTATAGTGTTGAAGACCACCAATGGCCATCTAATGCCCACGATCCGTCTCAAGCAGTAGTTGAAATTTTTCTGAAGTTTCCCGGTTAGGGTAAAGGGAACTTTCCACGTCTTGAGATTTAGATTACGCTTAACCTCGCAAAGGCGGCTCGAGCTATGTTGCATCATACACAAATATCAATATCCGTGCCACCATCAACAGTCAACAAGCTTCTAAGATAGCCAACTGTATAAAAAAAATTATAATCCCTTTATAGTCTAGGGAAAAAAGTTGTTTTCATCATGTAAGATAACGTTCTCGCCAAACAAAAATAGTTGAGGTGAGCATTTTTAATATTTTTTGATGGCTAATTAGTAAAAATATATTGAAGTAAAAATATTCCGATGCCAAAAACTTAGCAAGTGCTCTAAGCACATTCCAATGCCAAAGTTAGCACACTGCCAAATACCGACTCCGTCCAATGCTAAATGCCGATTTGGGTTGTGAAGAAACAAAATTTAGCAAGCATAGAGAAAAATCCCCTTGGTAAATTTTTTGGCATCGTGCGAGTGAAGAAAACCGCCCTAAACGTTAAACTTTTTTTTTAATGTATCAGATTTTTAATTCGACGGTTGAAAATTCGAAATTAAAAGTTTTTACCAACTGTTTGCGCTATTCATATCTTGCGTCCTTATTTCTACGTTCTGTCAACTGTTTTATGTGCTTTAGACAATAAATATTATTTTTGGCAACATATATTCAAAAAAATGTACTACTAACCACGTACAAAAATACAAATTTGTGACACAATGAGCAATTTGGCTGAATGTCTCATTTACTAAAAGTCCATTGTGCCGAATATGCCAATTGGACCAATGGGTTTTTTGTTGATAATTGCTATTTTCCGAATAAAACATTTGTACAAATGTTTGGTTTGCGAAGGAAGTAGGTATAAATCCACAATAGTTTTAATTTGTTTATTGACTGCTTGTGTGAAATACATTTTAATGGAATAATTGTTTTGGTAATTTGTTTATAAATTCATTTAAAAAAATAAAATTAATTCGACCATTTATTCCTACTTGTCAAATCGATAAATTTAAAAAAGGCTAGGCAGATCACATTCTCTTATAAATAATTTCCTAAAATTGGGATAAAGATTTAACTCCGTTAAAAGAATTGGACCTAAACCTGAGTAATTAAAAAGAGATAAATGTTATCACTTCTACAACAACAAAAAATGAACTCATCACAAATTAAAAATGATTTGCCAGTTACCATTTACTACTCGACGAATTCGACAAATATTGAATGAAAGTGGACTTTCAAAATGCTCAAAACGAAAAGCTAAACCTGCGTTTAATGAACAACATAAAGTAGCTAGACTTGAATTTGCCAGGAATTACATGTCCTGGATCAATGAGTAGCAAAATATCGTTTTCAGCGACGAAAAAATGTAATTTAGATGGCCCAGATGGGTGTCAGTACTATTGGAATGATTTGCGTAAAGAACCAGGAACAATTATGAGTCTAAATTTTGGAGGAGGCACAGTAATTCAAACCATTACTGTGCCTCCTCCAAAAATTTCGTCTTGCATTTGGATTTATAGGTAAAACACCAATATGTTGGATATCCACCAAGATGAAATCGAGCAATTATGTGGAACTACTCAATGGAGTCCTGCGATTGAGTTTGGAGAAGTTTGTGTAGGTGAAATCTGGAGTTGTCAACAAGACAATGCTGCTATACACCAAACCAAACATATTGAGGTAATGGATTTGCCTCCTTGCAGTAATGACTTAAATCCTATTAAAAACTTGTGCGGAATATTAGTCCGACGTGTATATATAATATGGATAGGATTTCATAAAGCGACGGACCTCAAAGATGCTATATGACATGAATGAAACCAAATAGCGTTACCTAAGATTCAAAATTTGGTAAAAACAATGAAGTTATTAGAAAAAATGTCAATAACGCTAGTTATTATTTCTTTGTGTAAGTTGGTTTTCTAGAAGTATTTAATAGTTGGAAACTTCTTTTAGAATGAAAATGTGCTTGAATTTTATATTTTTCATGTTTTTTAATCATGATTTAAGTAAAAGTCTAAAAACAATCATATAAGTTTATTTGCTATTTTTTTTAAATCATAAACTATTCAAATGATAATAATATCTAGTGGATTTATAGCTATTTCCATGACCCGTGTTCTTTCAAGGTCGCTATTCTTTTAATCCAAAATAGTGTATCCAAAAAGAGTGTTCTTTCGAGTATGATTCTGGGTTATCGAAAAGTGCTCTCTTGCTAACAAGTTTTCCGATATACCATTTTTTATAGATATAATCATCATCATCGTTACATGTATTCCACGTAAATATTAGCTTATCTCATATAAACCCCAAAAAGTTCATAAGTTTAATAAATTGTCAGGTAATCTGTGCATAATAAACGCCCTAGGTACGCTCCAGCTGGACAAGTATACGTGTGAGCATCCACATTGCACAGACTTTAATTCTATTTATACAATAAACAGAGTAAAGGGCACATCTGTACATGAAATGTACTAAATACCTATCAAATGATAATATACACACGCTATGATCAATATATGTATAACATGTAATTTGTATAAAACAGTATTTCATTGAGTATCCGACCCTACTCAGAAGCTCTGAAGTTCTAGTTAGGCATTATTATATAACATCTAATGCATCAATTGTGAATGTATGATATTATGTTCTCGGATATGTTATGTATATATTATATATATATACTTGTATACATGAGTGATGAGTGTTATTTAAGCGGTTTACATTGTGAATGCTATGAATTAATTATTCAGTGTATAGTACACGGATATGTAATCGTCTTTGCTAGGAATTACACTATTATAAGAGAATAACTAACGCATGCGTTTTAACATACGGTGGTGGTCACCAAACTGATACTCGTGCCTTTGTCTACAAATGGACAAGTAAAGTCGATGTTATTTCATTTTCAATAATTGGTATATTATTTCTTTTTGACTTCAAATTTAATCCTCAACAAAAAAAACACAGTTTAAGCTACCAAATAATTGAAAATCTTCTTCCAATATTTTTTTTTGATTACCGGTTAGTATTGTTTATAGGAACATGCTAAAATCTAAAAACGAAAACAAAAATTACGACAATAAAAAATATCGAAAAATAAAATCCCAAATGCCTAAAGTGAATAATGAAAAATTAAAAAAGGAAATATTTATTTAAACTCAATAAAAAATGTTTTTTGTAGGCGAATTGATTTTATACGAATTACTTTTAAATGAATCGAGAAAGATGCATAATCAAGAAAATAACATTAAACAGTACAGATATCAAGATAGAGAAGTGAAAAAGTTGGTAAGTGCTGTTTTAAAAGACTGTTTCTGTGTGATGCGCTTAATACAAGTTGACATTGAATTCCACGTCGATATTCCGTTTACAAAATATGACATTTGATGTTTTAAATGACGAAGAATGATTAAATTAACTGCATAAGTGTTTTTGTGAATAGGCAAGATTTAATATTGAAGTAGTTTTTAATAGATCAACCTAGAATTACATTAAGTTTATTTCCAAGGCTATCATATTTACGCAAACGATAGACAAATCTAGTAAAGGCGTTCAGGGCACGATTTAGAATTTCAGATACAGATACATCCATTGGAATCTTGCCATAGATTAGCAATGGTACTACAAAAAGTGCACACAAGCTTTGTGGCCACACAATAATTAATCTAGCTAAAATCTTTGCTCAGACTAGCTACACTTATTGTCAAATATCCGTCCAAGATTCTTCACTTTGTAGAACACAGGAACAGATTGATTATGTATATTGAGTTCAGGTAAATGAACCCATCAATGCTACGAGTGGAAGAAAATAAAATAGCTTGTGTTTTATTAACATAATAATCAATTTGTTATTTATAGACCACTTCGATATACAGTCGAGATCATTTTGAATGGAAGCAAAAAGTTAACTCAAAGAAGTTGGATGACAGGAACTGTAGATTTGAAAATCATCGGTAAAATGGTGATACTTGGTTTGGCAAAACAAAACATTAGGTAGATCATTATAGAACATTGAAAACAGTATAGAACTTAGAACTAAACCCTGGGGAACACCAGCAGAGATTTGAAGAAATTTTGACAAACTACCAGTAATATCAACACATTGATGTTGATCATTCAAACAGTTCTTGGTTAGACTAGACGAAAACTGGGTTTTGAGTTGACTACATAGAATAGAATGTGAGACAATATCAAATGCTTTTGAGAAGTCCAAGAGAACCAAAAGTGAACTCTTATATTCATCATTGCAACGTCGTTGCAATGTCGTCCATTACGTTAAGTAAAGCTGTTGTGGTACTATGACCTACTCGAAAACCGGATTGAAACATGTTATACAGACTATGTCTATTTATGTGGTCTACTATCTGGTTCTTCATTTAGATTTTTTAAAAATTGGAAACTACAATTAAAATACTGATCGGGCGACAGTCTTTAAGCTAAACGTGTACTCTTGTGAATTGGTATGATTATGGCATTTTCCAAGACTTGGAAATAATTGAAGACATTAAGAATAATTTATAATGTGTAGCAGATATGCCGCAACAATTAGAAGCATCTTAATAAAAGTAATCGGTATGCAATCTTGTCAAGAAGAAGAAGAAACTTTGGAAATTGCAAGGATTAAATCGTATAATAAAATTAAGTTAAATGTAAATAAATTAATATTAGGATCTGAATTAAATGGATGAAAAACTGAGTTAGAAGGGAATGATACTGGAATGGAAGATAATAGAAAGCTATTGAATGTGCTACTTGAAAAGCAGGAATTGACACGGAAACTACACCAATGTTTATGAGATTTCACCACAAAAGTGAGTCGAAAGTGTGTGTCTAAGGAGTGGAGAGTAAAACAATTGTTTGGCTTTGCGTATTGCGTCAGTAGTTAAATTGCGAAGACGTTTAAAGTCGGAGAAGTTACGTTTGATACAATTGTTTTTCAAAGAAAGTTAATTAAATAATTGCTGATTTCATCAAAACCGTAGGATTTTTTTGGTCTAAGTTGTTTAGTTATAGCACTAATTTATTTTGGGTTTATATTGTTAAATTAGCAGATTAATTGGTTTTGTGGCCTGGAGGATCATGAATATTTATTTTTTATTTTTAAGTTTTGCCTATTGTACTACTGGAATGGTGAACGTTTTCGAAATGTTTTTCTAGGCAGTTAGCTATATCTTGTAGTATTGAGTGGTGAATGCTTTGTGAAAAACTGGAGTCGATATTTTTTGAAATATTTGTGAATGGTTTACGATTTGTTATTTTTTTGATTTTAGTAAAAACGTTGTAATCTTTTTTTAGAGTTTCTAAAGTAGTTTTTAATTTTTGAGCTTTTGCAAAGGTGACTTGATCTTTAATCATATTATTTAATAGATTTATCTGTGATTTGTATACATATTTTTGCGGGGAAAGGGGGTTATTATAGAGTTTTTTCTTTAAAGAGTTTTTATATTTTATTAATACTATAGTTGATTGAGGAAGTATAATTTGATTTATGCTATTTATAGTTTTATGTGGAATGGTATTAGTTACAGCGGTTTTAATAGCATTTGTTTTATATGCTGTCATCATGTTTATTTCTTCATGAGTAAGTAACCTATTTGTTGGTACGGAATTAGATATTGTTTCAAAATGTTGACTTGATTCAAGTATAAAACCAACCCAATTCAAATTTTCATAGATTTTCCATGATATTTTCGGTGCTTTTACTATTTTACATTTACAGTCGATTAAGACTTCAATAGCGTTGTGGTCGGATTCAAACTCCCTAGAATACAAAATTACTAGATCAAAAATACAAATATTTATTAAATTTGGCATTTTTTTGATGGATTATCTACTAGATGAATAAATGTAAGCTAAATAGCTTATAACAACTTTTTTTAAGAATAATTTTTACTTAATATTCAAGCATTCAATAATTAATAAACACTAAACATGTTTGTATTGTAAAACATTTTAAATCAATTGATTCTAATTCTAATTCGTATGTAAAAAATGGAAACTTTTTTGTTTTTATCGTCAATTTATTATTACAGTTTCTATATTATACCAACTATAAGATCAATCTAGAATAATTAATTTCCTAATTATTAAAAAACTTTTTATATTATTTTATAAAAAAATATCTCAGATATAATTAAATAAATTTTATCTTTATAATCTTAATGTTTTTTCTTCTATTTCGGGGAAAATAGTTTAAATAATTAAATTCAAATCAAAGGTGCTTAAACCCTGGTAGTCATGGAATTTTTCAAAATGATTTTTCATTTGTAATTATTTGGGCCTTCATCCAAGGATGGATGAAATTGTTGAATAGGGTGCCCGAAAAAATCGTAAATTAAATACTTTATAATAATAAATTTCAATTTACAATTAATTGAATACAGTTCAAAACAAGAGAATCAACATAAACATTAAAACAATATTTTATATATTTTTTTTATTATTATTTAATTTATTCTTATTACATCATTTTGCTACTTGTTTTCAGGTGTATTTTTGGAAAAGGTTTTTTCTACTTAATATTTATATTGGCTATACCCCTATACCATATTATTTTTATAAAATCTGAATCATCGCATATTACCGCCTACTCCTCCCAAAAAGGAATTACGTGTGGTACAAATTTTCAAGTATAATCCTAGATTTGCTCGCTATTTTAAAATATTATTTTAAGAAATTGATAAATATTGATGATTGTTTATACATGGTATTTGCAATAATATCAATTTATTCAATTATAATAACAATTTATTCGGTAAGGAAAATAATTGATTTATAAATTATTTTTTTATATTTGTAAATAATTATCATTAATTATCAATTATTTTAATTATATATCACCTATATATTATAATTGATAAAATGGACATGTTGAACTTGATTTATCTTTATTTTAGCGATCACAATAATGGTGATTTTTTTCTAATGTTGATCGCAATAAATGGCAAACTGATATGTTCATCAATCATTGAAAATTTATGATTGATTCAATATAAATCATTATATGTATCTGGTTCGAAATTATATTTCCGTCAATTATGTAGATGAGATATTGACAATTTATGGATGTGTTTAATATGATTGATAATAATTGATGACAATTTAAAAATAAATTGGAGATCTGAATCCATCAATCCGATAATGATAATATAAATCATTTACATCCACACATACACTATTCGTAATAATAATCAATCATCATGAATCCAAAAAGCATCATCGAAAATTCATGACTGATTGATAATAAATAATGGCTTAGGATAGTGATCTAAATCAATTTTGATAAATAAATATCGTAAGTAATAATATATAATAATACTGATGATTTATAATTGATTAGATTATAATGAAAACAATGATGAGCATAAAGAATCATGTCTTTAAATCATAGTTAGTACAAAAGTTCGATTTGAGAATCTTGATGAAAAAATATCCATCTATTTATTTAAAATATAGCTGTATATTTGTAATAATATATGAAACATTACTAGCTCTTTCTCAAACTACCAACGCAAATCTATCCGAATGAGAGTTTAACTTTGATAATGTGTGTGTATGTCTTGTAAGATATGGTATGGTGTTCTGGTTCGGTGGTGTGAGAAACCTCAGACACCTTAAAAGCATAGAGAGAATGTGTGCGAATGAGCAAAGGGGTTTGTGTGTTAGTGTGTGGGAGTGTGTGAGTGTGTTACATTTCCGCTTCGTGCGAAAGTAATAAAACTTTCGAAAGTTTAGAGAAAATTTTGATTAGTTTTGAGAAGATTGCCGCAGATGTTCTCTCTTTGGCCTGACGCGCTCGTGTCAATAAATTGATGTGGTGTGTATGTGTGTGTGCGTCCTCCCTTAAAATGGTGCGCATATACCTACTCACCCGACGCTTGCGCATATATATATATATATATATATATATATATATATATATATTATTCAAAATTTTTTT
>JAAAKO020003483.1:0-21164 GCA_010015015.2 Bolitophila cinerea | reverse complement strand
TTAATGCGCCTAAGTCTTTAGCGAGTAGATACAATACCGCAATTTACTTAAAGTACTGGCGCCATTGACTGTAGCGCAGTAGTCCTTGGTGCATTGTGCGTATATGGGACTGGCGCTTCTGTCCCCACACCCATTCAAAGATGGTGAGGGACCCTCAGTAGAATTGGCAATCAGCCGTATTCACGCTCAATTTTTTTTACGTTTTAGACCTTTTAGCCATTTTAGAAAATTTTAAAACGATTTTCTCTTTAAAAAACTTGTTTCATTTATTTTGTTAGCATATTTCATCCTAACCTTCAATTTTAAGGTAAAATCAACATTTTTTTCAATTTTAGAAAACACATACCTCAAACAAGATTTCATTTAATATTTTAAAAAAAAAGTTTGAAATATATAACAGTCTATAGTTTGGTGTCTGGTCTAAAGCTTTGTAATGAGATATATACAGAGGATTTATGTTTTTGGGTTTTCACTCGTTTTTCAATAGTTTGAAGTCCACTGCTTGACCACAACCAAAAATATTGTACGCTGTTTGGCCGGGAATCGTTAGGCCGAATGTCAAAAACTTTTGGCCAAATGTCTCTGAAATCCCTTTTCATACGAAACACTACAAAAAATATTAAATTTATATCATAAAAACAGAGTGAAGTTTAAAAAATTGAGATCATTTTTATAATAAATATAGTTTTATTGAAAAAAAAATAAACAATCATAAATTTATCATAAACAAAAAAAAGTAATAAAATTGTTTTGTATCTTTTTTTTGTAACAAAATCAAACATAAAATTGACTTTGATTTATAACTAATTGGGGCACATTTTTTATTTTTCAAATGTGTTAGCTTGTTTTTGCTTGTTTTAAAAATCTTTAAATAATTCATTGCAATTTATAGTGTTTTTGATATTAAAAAGGATTACTAAATATTCATGTAACTGAATTTGACTTTTCTTCAGTATTTAAGTAAAATACACCACCCTGCACACTTTATTATACAATACAACTACAACCAATACATACAAACAAAAAGTGACTGATGCAATAGGTTAAATATATACAATGAATTTACGCGTGAGGCACTATCAATTTCGAACGTATGTTATAGTACTTATATTTAGTTGTCAATGATAGCCAACAGAATATGACTGTATTAATATCAAGCTACTATTAAAGAAAACATACCGAAAACATACCGTTTCGACAGGCAATTTTTAAATTAAAATATAAGGCTCTGATGTTTGGTCCGTTTTTAAGTTTTTCATTGATAAGTTTGACAGTTTACTACTTTATCTATTTTTTTTTTTTCAATTAAATCGTTGCTAAAAAAAATATTGTGCCCAAAATGTAAAAAAGCTACACACATAAAAAAATTAAAAATTTCATTTAATTCAAAATGATTGCCTTTTGACCATACCTAAATTGATTAAAAATTACACATGCAAATAGATGAAAATTGTCCATTGTATATATTTATCCTTTTTTAATTCATCCTTTTAAAAAGGAAGAGATCCATCACCAAAAATATGGTCATTTCTAAGTGTGTATGTATTTTTTTGTCATGTTGTCAGGAATAAGTTATTATAAGAAAAAATAATTTGACCAAAAATGTTTCTCATCGTGAATAAATTATTGTATCCATAAATGTGCAAATGTATTTTAGCTCATTTTTTTTTGTTTTATTTATTTGTTTGGGCACATAAATGGTTATTTTTTGTTGAAAATTATTAAAACAAAATTTTGTAGGACAAATCTGAATATTATTGATTTTTTTATCGAACACTTTTGTCTGTAAATGCAGAATAGAACGACATTAAAAATATCGCAGTTAATTAGGAGACCTGCTTAAATATATGTGAAAATTAATTAAAAAATTATTAAAATTATCAAAATATTTTGATAATTGATTATGTTTATTTTAGAATTTTTAAGAACTACAATACAAACATATTTAGTAAACAAAGATTAAATATAATTGTTTTGCATATATATTTAGTTTCGTATAAATCTTAAATTGGAATAGTTTTTTATCGAAATCTAAAAAAACCTCTAATAAAATGTTTATAAATAGTCATCACATTATTTCATCATTAACTACATTTTATCACTCATTCTTAATCGCTTTGAGAAAATGAAAAGTCATAAAGATCATTAGTCATAACTGCTTGTACTAGAACTGTAATCTAGACATTTACACGTGCAACCAATTTGCACACAACGTTGCTCCTTGTATATTTGCCTTATATTTGACATTATACAAATTATAATATTTACATGGTATAGGTTCTGTGTGTAAAAGTGGCGCCAAAAACATTCTTGTTGATAACGGATTGTGTACATGTTTTTTGTATTTACTTATATTTATTTTTAAAAAATGCTTATTTAAGTATGCTACCTTTTTAGTTGTACAGTTGTGAATGTACGTGCGTGCTGAATAATGAATATCTGTTTACCTGAATTGTTTTTTGTTTTGGATTTTTTTGGTAGATGGACTTCTACAGCTATAGACAATCGGAAAAATACGATATACGCTTTTCTGTATGCTCTACGAGTATATACAATACATTCATTAAGATTTCGATCATTTGTCCGTTATAAATTGAACACACATGAATATACAATACATTGTAATATACCTACAACCGGGGACATAGGCCTGGCCAGTTTGTCTGTATAATATATAAATATATATACATATATATATTAAATAATCAAGTGAATGCGCACACATGTGTTTGATAAAACAAGATTGTTGTTGTTTGATTAGGTCGTTTGTTATTGGTGTCATGATTAGTTTTTTATTATTGTGTTTGAGTGTGAGTACATGATGATGATTGTGTGTGTGTTTGTATGTGTGGGACGACCGACACTTAGAAATGCGAATATGTGTGCCATTGTGTACTTGTCGATTTTGTGCGGGCACGGATTTTGCAATTAATTAACTGCAAAATAATCTTGTAGCAAAATCGATGGCAATGGAATGAGGTCAAACTTATGTTACTGTTTCTGAGTTATAAGATAACATTATATATTTATAGAAAAGGAATCTGTTTTAATTCCTATAAAATATATTGAGTATTTTGAAAGAAGATGAAAAGTTACAATGTTATACCCAAAATATTTGCGAATACTCAAAATATTTACGAATACTCAAAATATTTAGGAATATGCATCATAATTAGGGCAACCAAAAATAATACTTGATAAGTATTTGTAAAATAACTTCTAATTTCAACATTATAACATAGAATTATAATACATGTATTACTAGCTTACCTAACCTTTTTTATCTCAATAAGTAACGAACATTTTTTTTTAAATTATAAAAATTAAAGAATTTCTGATTTATTTTATTCGGTTTAAGAATATAAAGATTCTTCTTTCTAAATCGATGTTTATAATTGGAGAGTATTTGGATTTTATCTCAGAGTTTGTATTGTTGTTAACAATCAAAATCTTCCCCAGACAATAACTTAGTAATTGCTTTTAATATTTCGAGTCTGCTGTTCTTTTGCCTTTTTTTGTTCAACAGATTTAGCTTGTTCCTGCTTGTTTTTCGATAAAAATTAAAATATGCACTAAAAATGGGCATTTATACAAAAATAAGCTAAATTATGCAAAATAAACCAAAATAAGCATTTATATTAAAATAAACTAAAAATAAAAATTACTTGCAAATACCAAAAATATATGAAAATTTATTCATCAATATACAAATATTTATTATTATTTGCAGATATCAGGAATACTATTATTATATTTGAGAATATTGAAAATATTGAAAATTGATTTACTAATAGTATGTAAAACGGTGTACATGAGTTCGCAAAAACACATTCGAATCATTGTAAATTGAAACAAATTAAATTCAGAAAGTATCTTTTTTTAAATACTTTGTTGTTAGAAGCAATAATTAGAAACTGGAAAGTCTGCCATACGATATCCCTTCGTTAGATCACAAAAGCATATATTTGAGTTTTTATTGACCCGATCCGAAAAAAAATCCGAATCGTAAAACTACAAAATTAATACAAGTTCAAAGAAATTATAGTGGATAGAGCTGTATAGTGTAGAGACTCGGACTCAATCGAGATTCTACTCAAGAATCAAATCACGCCTGTTAGATGGATTTTTTTGAAGCTATCAACAGTGTGCAACTATTTCAGAAGCATTATTAAAGAGGGTTTATAAGGAGTCTGTGGTTTAAAATGTAATCTTGAGGCTTCTGGATGGCTTATATACCATGCTGCTTTTAAAACGGAGGTAGCCACTATTGAGGCACACTTTCCTGAATGCGAGTCCCTTGTGAAGACGCCATGATCGTTGATCCTCTTTAACGTCGCATCATAGTGGATTTTCTATGGACTGTAATAGATTATCGTACATCAGAAGTGAAAAGAAATCAAATTAGATATATTTATACGTTGTTCTTATAAAAACCACCGGTAGAGAACGATTTCTTTACAGCAATTCTGCTGAAAAAAATAATTTCAAATCAAAAATCTTCTCTGTATGATTTTTACAAGATACTGCGTTGCCTCCATTTCAAAAACACGACATATTGTTTAAGTATAACCACATTTTTTTCATTATAATCAGAATGGTAAAAACGACCTTATTTTTCCTTTAGACTTTTTACCAGAGTCCCTCACTTCGTACCATCAATCTTTGTCTAAATCTAATTCAGAGGGTATTCATACTCTGGTGCTCAAGCTGCTAATGTAGTAAAATTGAATCATAAATCAAAAATAAATCATAGATTCATTTCCTCACAGAATAGGCAGTGGACTTTATACTCTCAGAGAAAACGTGTTCCAACCCTACCATGACTCCATTACTCGCTCCACCTTCTTTCTCTTGGTAAGAACGCGGCAATTTTCAAGAGATCTAGTAGAATGCTTGAATGTGCCCATCAAAGGCCTATATATCCTGGATCTATCTCTTCGATGTGGTCATCCTTGTCATATTGATTTTTCTAAATTTTACTAAAATTTGATTTTGACAAATGTACCTATCAATTGGCTTCCATTGTTATAAACATTTTCAAAATCTTATCTTACCATTTATTTAAGTCCTGGGTTAGAGATCTGATGAAAAACGTCCAACTCTTAAACTGGACCTGGACTAAGATCGAAAATGTTTCTTTTTCACCAGATTTCCCGTGATGAACTCTACTATCTCCTTCTTGGGAGAATCTAGGGTTGCCAACAGGGTCTTTTACACCTGGAGCCTCCGGGCCTGAGATCAAATCTCCAAAAATGCATGCATATTATTGCAATAAAAAAATCACTGATTTTATGGACTTTATAATTTAAATCTATAAATCTCTGGTTTAATTACACTTTAGCGGGCGAAACCTTTTTTAGGGATGTATGAGATGTTTCCTTTACAAAATGTAATAAATAATAATAATTTTAGAAAAAATTAAATAAATAATAAAATATTATTCACTATGAAATTAAAAGGAGTAGAAGCTCAGAAAATAACTTACAATAAGGTGTGGTTTTTCTCTACAGTTTACCGTTTTTGAATTGCTAGCACTTAAACACTCTCAAAATCGTTTAAAAAGGGTATTTAAATCCCTCTTTCTCTTTTCACCCTTCTCTATATCTCTTAAAAAAATAGCTTTGACGGCTAAAGTGTAAATACGCCCACACATATTTGTTTTATCAAATTATAACCACCACCTTATTAGATTATTTTTGGTGATTGCTCCGGGCATCACATTTTGAAGAGTTGGCAACCCTAGGAGAATCGCTGAGTTCACTAGGAAATCTGTCAGATTCACGAATTGCGTTTTTTTCTAAGATACAGGTTCTAGTACAATGGGTTCTTTGGCCTACGTGCTGTGGACTAGTCTCTGTGAGAAGGTACCCCATCCCTTCATCATCATCATCATCATCATGCGTGCGGAGTGTATAGCATAAATACACGTAACCTAAAAACAACGTAAATCTAAAAAAATAAACTAAGAAGGATATAATTTAAACAACACATTAAATCACGTAACCTGAAAATCACATAAAGGAAAAATTTTACGTTATTTTATGTTAATGTTAAAAATCTTAAAAAAAAACAAAAATATAATAAAAAATAAAAAAAAAACAAAAAAAAAATTGGAGATTTTGTTTGAAGAAACATTACATATTACAAAACAATAAACTACAATTTTATTTTATAGTTTGTTACGTTCAATTACTTGCAATCTCTCGGTATAAAATACTATTTTTGTTAAATAAAATAATTTTGATTATTATTTTGGCATAAAATAAATCGCTTTCCAAAAAAATTGTGCTAAAAAGGTGCACCTAAAATAAAATTAATGTGCTCCTAAATAAAAAAGCCTTAACCTTTTAACTGCTAAGTTCATGAATATTATAAAAACAACCTCATTCATACTTAATAATTTATGATTTTTTATTTTTTTTATATAAAATATATAATGATTCAATGAACCCGGATATTAAAATCGCCAGTCATCACGTAAACAAATAACAAACATCAAACAAGAAACAAGAAACATATAGCATACAGGCGGATTCCAGAACATACGAGTAAAAAATAAATGTTTTATATGTGTATAATTGTTTTTGCAAACAAAACACGTAGTTAATAGTTTTCAGTTATAAGTATATTATATTTTATATATATATGAAAAGGTGCACTGGAAAATCCTAATGCATCTCGTGCATATTTTTCCATTAAATTATACAAACAAAATCAATTAAAATAAACTCACGATTTATTAATATATACTCCACATTGGCTGTATATAGGTATAAAAATATGTATAAAAAACAAGCATATAATTGTGCATGTTGTATAAAATATACATATAAAATATATATGTGTATGTATTTACATAGAAGATAGAACCCACAACCGGAAATGATTCATTTGTTATGCATTTCTGTGTCTAGCGCGCATTATTGTTGTTTGACAAGATAGTAATGTTCGCATTGTCGGCGATGTACGGTGCGGAGAGATGGCGTGCTTGTGTGTGTGTGTGTGTGGCTGAGTGAGTTCAGCCTTTCGTTATTCTTATTACATTGAAGATTTGAAGAGTGTGTTAGTGCCTGAGCATTGTGTATTCCTCGTGGGTATATACATGCGGTTAGAAGCTGTAAAACGGTATGGCTTGAAGGCGCAATACTAAAGAAAGGCAACTGCAATTACAGGGCATGATACACACATACACATAGCATATACATACACAGACACACAGACACAGTGCACACACGCACTCAGACAAAACACACCTTTGTGAACAGCGCTGCACGGCCGGCGACTTGGCGGTCGACCGCGTCTTCGTCTGCAATATACAGATACTCGCAAGACAGGTTTTTTGTTATTTATGCAAGTGTGTTTAAGTGTGCACCTACTCCATTTGTAGCTTAATATATATATACATACAAATACATACATATATGTTTTTACAATAAAAGTACGTGTAGCATACCTCTCAATTGTTTGATACATACGATAACTATAAGAAATGAATTTATATAAATACTTCAATATAAATACATACATAAAAAACATTATAAAGGTATAAACTATGTACAATGCACATAGTACACTCCCAAACATATAAAACATATTCTAGGCCTTTTTTCATAAAATGTTTAAGATATTGTTTTAAATTGTCCAAAATGTAAAAATTTCTCAGATTTTCCACTTTTTTTGAAAAGTACAAAATAAAATGTCCAACTTTTGTAGAAAATTTGTAAAAGAAGGGTTAATAAAAAAACTAGATCTATTGCCATCAATATTGCCGAAATAAAGGCTCTTTTTAAATCTTTTATTTTACCCTTATTTTTTTTAATAAAACAATATATATGAAACTGAAAATCTGAAAGTTAATAAGTTAAATAATCGAAAAATTTAATATAATATTTAATAATTAATATAATAAATTAATTAAACGATTATTTAAATAATCGGAAAAATTAAAACTGAAAGTCTGAACGTTAATAAAAATAAAGCGATTATAGTCAAAAAATGTATTATAATATCTAAAAAATATTATAAATCAAACGATTATTTAAATAATCAGAAAAAATAATACTAATAATCAGAAAGTTATTAAAAATCAAACGATTCTATAATTAGCCAAATATTATTTAAATTATCATAAAATTGAATATAATATCTAAAAACTATTATAAATCAAACGAAAAAAATCAGAAAAATTTAAACTTAAAATCTGAAAGTTTATAAAAATCTAACGAAAAAAAATGTAATATAATATCTAAAAATTAATATAAATCAAACGATTATTTAAATAATCGGAAAAAATTATACTGAAAAGCTGAAAGTTAATAAAAATCAAACCATAATTTAAATAAACGTAAGAAATAAAACTGAAAATCTGAATGTTAATATAATTCTAACGAAATTTAATATAATATTTTAAAAATATTATAAATCAAACGATTATTTAAATAATCTGAAAAATAAAAATTGAAAATCTGAAAGTTAATATAAATCTAACGATTATTTAAATAATCGAAAAATTTAAAATTATATCTAAAAATTATTATAAATCAAACGATTATTTAAATAATTGAAAAAATTAATACTGAAAATCTGAAAGTTAATAAAGATCAAACGATTATTTAATAAGCTGAAAAATTTATACTAAAAATCTAAAAGTGATTATAAAAAAAACTATTGTTTAAAGAATCGAAATTTGATATGATTTTTAAAAATTAATAGAAATGAAACGATTATTTAAATAATCGGACTAATTTAAACTAAAAATCTAAAGGTTAATATAATAATAAATATAATCGGAAAATTGTATACTGAAAATCTGAAATTCTAACGATTATTTAAATAATCGAAAAATGTAATATAATATCTAAAACATAATAGAAAACAAACATTTTTTTTAATAATCGGAAAAATAAAAAATTAAAATATGAAAGGTAATTAAATATTTATACGATTATTAAAATATATTATATAATATAAATATCTAATTATTTTTCATGGTTCATGTAAAGTTTAAATAATCAAAATAAAAATCAAGCTATCAAAAAATTTAAACTGAAAATCAGAAAGTTAATATAAATCTAACGATTATTTCAATTAAAAATTATTATGAATCAAACGATTTTTTTATTAAAATCAATACTAAAAATCAGAAAGTTAATAAAAATCAAACGATTACTTAAATAAGCTGAAAAAATTATACTGGAAATCTGAAAGTTATAATAAAATAAACGATAATTAAAATAATCGAAACATTTAATATAATATCTAAAAATTAATAGAAATTAAACGATTATTTAAATTATCGGCCAAATTTAAACTGAAAATCTGAAAGATAATATACATCTAACGATTTTTTAAATAATCGGAAAAATGTATACTAGAACTCTGAAAATATTTAAAATTTAATATACATATTTTTTTTATCCTTTGTAAAAATACGATTAGAACGTAAAAAATCAAAAAAAAACAGGTGTCAAAGTTAGGAGCCGATATCATTTTCTCGGCGGCTGCTGGTTCCTTATTTTCTGTAGCCGTCTGGTCGCCGACTTCTTTAAGAAACAGCCGGCTAAAGTCGGTGCTATTCTAGAAAATTAAAATTATTATAATATATTATTTTCTCAGGATTACTAAAGACATTAACTATACTTTTAATAACAAGCTACCGGTGAGAAAAACAACGCGGTTGACTGTGATCGGGTGGAACCCGGTTCATTCTCACGGCCAGACTAAAAATGTTCTCCTGCTGTAAATTTCCGGTTCTAAATTGAAGTTTTTCGTTTAAACCTACAAGACACTATAGTTTCATGATTTCCCAGGAATTTTCCCGGAATTTCCTCGGACTTCCCCGGGATTCCCCCAGATTTTACCGGAATATCCCCAGATTTCCTCGACATTTTCCATGGATTACCCTGCGATTTTGTTGAGTTTTTCTCAGGATTTTTTTATATATAAATCCCTCAAAATTCCCGTGGAACGAAAAACAAAAAAATGACAATAAGCACAGTTAATAATTATTTCCAGAGATTTCCCAATATTTCTTGAGATTTTGCAGCATTTCCAATAATTTTCCGAGATTTCCCTGGATTTCCAGGGATTTTACCGATTCCCGATTTTGTTCATTTTCTGTTCCGGGAATTTCTCAATATTTCAAGAAATGTGAGTGTGAGATTCTCCCTGGATTCTTGGGATATTTCTCGGGATTTCCCCGGAATTTCCACGGGATTTTCAACAGGATAATTTCCCGGGAAACTTGTATAATCCCTCAAAATAAAATCAAAAATTGTGCGGTAAATACCTGTGAAATCCCAATAAAATCACACTAAAATCCAGGAGAAATCCTGGGGAAATTCCAGTGAAAACCAGGAGAAATTCCGGAAAAATCACTTTATTTATAGGAGCCAACAAAATACTCGCAATAATGCTCCGGAACTCTAAAGCCGGCAGCTGGAATGTAACTTAACGCCCAACTGTTTCGTTTGTGGGCTTGGCATATAGCAATTTTTATATATATCATCAATGGATGATTTTTTCTTTCAAATTTAATAAAAAACGCCGAATTTGGCCAAACATATTTTCTTTATTATTATACTAAATTTTAAAACTAAACTAAAACTATGTGTAGGCACTTCACTGTGGACGTTTTTCAAAAGTAAGTAAATTCTTGTCGCGCAATGGAGTGCCGCTCGGGAGGAAAACAACACTAATTAGTTTCCACAAAATAGATATTGCGCTAATGCTGCTCCACAGCCTTAGCTTTTTTATTTTGCTGCTGGCGGCTAAAATGCCATTTTTATAATCAACGGTTTGTTTTTTTTTTAAAAAAGTTTTTTTTAATAACTACAAGTTTTTTTCCAAAAAAAAAAGTTTTTCGAAAAATATGTTTTTTTTTATGTTGAAAATGAAAACAGATAAATGGAAAAATTATAAAATATAGTATAAATACGATTTTACATGTATTTTTAATTTTATCTATGGCAGCACTATTTGTATTGCCATTAGAAAAGTTCGGCGGTCGGTCCTTACAAAAATAAAGTGCTGCTTTAATATTTCAATATTATATTATACGTATTATTAAAATTATATCCATATATATTACAAAAAAACATAATATTTATAATGTTTTCTTATTTACCAACAACCGTGAGCCGAATGGAAATTCAATTTATTTCCTTTTGCCATAATTGTCATGATGATGTGATGACAATCGGAAACGTGCGCGAGCGTGGTCGCAAATGTCAATTACCGCGGGCGCTCGTTGACGTGTGGGACTGAGTATATTATGTATATAGTATAGAGTCTATATAAGTCGAATATAAGTGTATTAGAGAATAGAGTATGCTGCTTATTCGCGCACGCGGTACTTTCAATCAAATTCAGCGCGCGACTCTTTGTGCTGTTGGCGGCACAAACACAGTTTTGCGCACGCGGTGACTTTCTTATAATAGGCTCACAAGAAATTGAGATCGATTTCGCGAGATAATCGCTCAATTTCCGTGAGCGAGCTCGTACACTCCTAACGGCGCAATATATAAACGTATACAGTACATATTTATATGTATATATAAGTGCACACACGGTGAGGTCGGCGGTATTGCGGCGAAAGACGCCATCTGCACGCGCGAAATCATATATGAAATCATTTAATATATACGTTTGGGAAAAGTATCGATTGTCGATGTTTTTATGCTTTTCCATAAAGTAGGTATAATGATCAGTTTCAATTTGTAGAAGGCGGATAGGAAAGGGGAAGGAAGAGGTGCGCTTTAATTTAATTGATTTTTATTAGATGATGAAAGACTTCTAAAAAATCAATTTTTAAACGTAATAAAAATATCCTTATTTTTAACAATAAAATTCTAATTCTCATTAAATATGATATATGTTAACATTTTGTAATACGTTGGGGCCTAAAAAAACTATGTTGGGACATAAAATTATGTTGAATTTACGTTTAGACATAAATCAATACGTTGGGACATAAAATATACTATATCGTGTATAGTACATTCTCGTAGACGGCACTGTCAAAATTTCAGCTGAATCTGGCAGATCTTAGAAAAATTGAAAAAGAGCAATATCGGTCGGTGATTCGATTCTTGTTTTTGGAAGAAAAATCGCGGAGCAAAATCAAAGAGCGCTTGGATGCAGTGTACTATGACTCATCTCCTTCCATGGCGACCGTCGAAAATTGGTAAAACAAGTTTTGCACGTCGGTTTTTGATGAGTAACGTCCCGGTGCCCCGAAAACGGCTACCATGACATAATTGACAAAAGACCACGATCTCGTATTGGCAGACCGCCGATTGAAGGTGCGCGAGATGGTTAATATAATAGGCATCTTAAAGACCGCGTCTTATACTGCTTGAAATTTTGGGCATGAGAAAGCGATGGTTGCGGAGTTTACTCACTCCAGACTACGAGCGCAACCGTGAGACCACTTCAGAGCAGTGTTTGACGCTGTTTAAGAACAATCCAAAGCAGTTTTTGCATCGTTTTGTGATTGTCGACGAAACACGGATCCACTGGTTTACACCAGAATCCAAGGAACAGTCGAAACAGTGGACTTCATCCGGCGAACGTGCTCCGAAGAAGACGAAGACTGTTCTATCGGAAAGAGTGATGGGCACCGTTTTCTTGGATTCAAAAGGTGTAATTACATCATTAACTATCTGGAGAAGGGCAAACAATCACAGGGCTCTATTGTGCCGAATTATTGGGCCGATTCGAGGGCGAATTGCAGAAAAACGGCCCCATTTGGCGAAGAAAAAAGTGCTCTTCCACCTGGGCTACGAAATGCTCCGCCATCCACCGTATCCTCCAGATTTGGCCCGTGAGACTTTTTTGTTTCTATAAACTTTAATAAGTCACTCGCCGGGCAAAAATTTGAGTCAAATGAGGAGGTCATCGTCGCCACAAAGGCCTACTTTGCAGACCTCGAAAAAACGTTCTTTCAGATCTCGAGAAAAAGTTCTTTTCAAACAGGTTAGAAAAGTTGGAGCATTGCTGGTTCAAGTGTATGTTCTATATATTTATGTAGATATATATTTATATATGCGATTGTCTGGATGTTATGGGTATGCGACTGACATTATCTCTTTAACGGGTGTAGCGGTCGCAAAAATTTACGGTAGTTTTAAAAAACAAATCATGCGATAGTAAACAAAAAAAACAATACCAGGACTTCTTGATTTGTGTAACTGATAATAATTCAATAATAACAAAAATTGTAGTTCTAATGAATAAGTGAATTAGTTCGTGAGTGATGCTTTTCGATGGTATTTACCGGAATTCCAGACGTTAACTATAATATGTGAAGTAATTCTAACTTTAACCCAAATATTTGGGGGCCATGTGTAACGGGATCAGCCACGTCTGGCCAGAGCTTCTGAGTTCACGAGACTTAACGTCAGCTCTCTTCCGAGAATGCTCTGACCGATCCCGCTTGCCTTGGCCAGACACAGCGATAAGCAGTGGACGGGGCGTGGTACTGACGTGGATGCAGATCTCTGGCTCAAAAATAATCTTTAGTTATTGTAGTACGACCTTTTATTCTGATACACGAACTCCAGAGGTTGGTCTTACAATAAATCTACGCATTTACTCTCTCATTTACACCTTAATACTAACTAATTTCTACACTTATCTCTATTCACGATGCGCTCGACGTGGATGCAGGGCGGTGTGGCGGCGCTTTCGCGTGACAATGCACTCGCCAATGGTGTAGCACGCGAGGGTGTATGCCTTGGCAGTACGGGCTCTGTAGGGCGGAACGGGTTCCTTCACTATCCCAGACACTCACCGAAACCGTCTACATGTAGAACGACATGGTTAGTTTGGTTTCTCCTGTTAGCATGTCACATAGATAGCTTACCCCGTCGCCGGTTCCTCGTTTCTTCCTATGCCGCTTCCCTTTGCCGGATCAGGGCGATAAAGTTCATGTTTTTCCTTGGCGTTAATGGCAATCCTTGGCCAGAATGGCTTCTCAAGCCCGTGGTCTTCCGGTCACTTGTTTCAATTGAGCCTAAGGCAGTGGGGTATCTGTTTTTGGCGTTTGGAGGTTAAGTCCACGTTTTCGAACAAAATACAACTTACATACCTCCTTCTCCTTATTTTTTCCAGGATTCGGAGAGCGAGATATAAACTTTTCTGAAGGTTCAGTTCTTCGCTTTAAAGGTTTAAGGGGCGCTGGCCGGGTATCGCTAAACCGCCTTCTCTCTTGCTCTTGCCTCAACTATCTCTTCATGCAGTCAACTTTCAGACATCATTCATAGAGGTCGCCACTCGACCGGCACCGAGATGTGGCCGCCATTTCAAGTCCGAGCGTTTGATTAATTTAAAACTAATTCTTACAAGCTAACTAATTCTACTTTACTTTTTTTAATAAAAGTTATTAACATTACACGAGCTAAAAAGAAGACTATATTGAGAAATAAATCGCCACCCTCGTATTAGGTGATTTTATAAAAAAATATAATTACATATTTTTTTCTCTCCATCACAAAGAAATTTTTTTCATGAAACCTTAGTATTTTGTAAATAGGTATTTTAATTTTCAGAATTAAAAAAAACATCTTTGTTGATTAAGAATAACGGTTTTTGTGTAAGTAGCTACAAAATCAAGATCCAAAAAGCATTATTCCGCAACTACACAAATTATGAATATTGACGCAACAGTCCCTATTTGAAACTTTAAAAAAAATGTTTGCTAGGTCTTAAATATTAGCAATGTATTTAAAATATTGCGCAAAATGTCAAACGGTGTACCCCAATGATCAGTTTTTGGCCCTATCCTCTTCTCTCTATTCAATAATGATATTGTTAAAGTTATAAATCCATTAGCAAACGATGACGTTCAAATTTATTATAAGTAAGTATTAATAACTGTTTTGGTGAAATTAATCTTGATTTAAAGTCAGTTTCTAAATGTGAAGTAAACAGCCTCATACTTAATGCAAAAAAGACTCAGTGTATTGTATTCTCTCCTCCCCGCACTCCAAATTCCTATGTTATTAGTCCAAAATGAAATTGGTAATCCATCTAAAAGCGTTAGAAATCTTGGTGTTATTATAGATGACAAGTTAAATTGGACAGCACATGCTTCGCAAATGTCTTCAAAAATAATTGGAGGATTGCGTAGTTTGTAACTTCACAATATTTTATTGTCCATATGCACTAAACTAAAACTAGTCCGCACCCTTCTTGTTCCGCATCTGTCATACTGTATTGTTTGTCTTAGTCTTCCCCCCTCAAATGTCTTTAAAATCATCGAACGTTCAATTAATGCATGCACCTGTTTTGTGTTTAATCTAAAAAAATATACTCATCTGCGTCAATATCGTAATGTCATACTTGGATGTTCCCTCATAAATTATATTAAATTAAAAATTTTAATTAAAAATCTGCATTGCAATTCAAAAATTAATAATGTAAAATTCTCCTCTATACATACGCGATAAAATCAAATTCCTATCATCATCCCGAACGAAGCATTTATCACTATTCATTCATCCAATCTTGTGATGCATACTTCCCTTTTTTGATTTGGAGCTGCATTATGGATTTCTCTGCCTCTTTCTATGAGAGACTTACGTAATGCTAGTGAATTTAAAAAAGCCTGTGTCGAGTAATTTAAATTCTTGTAGTTTTAGTCTGTTCAAAAAAATGTATATATATTTTGTTTAGATACGTACATTTGTTATATACAAAATAGATACTATATAAAATACCTCATTCGATTCCTCTTTGATTCACGATTCATTCAGTATTATATACTCTTTGTCCGTTCGCCTGTATTGTATACGTCACTACTCTCCACACCAGTCAACAAACCCACAATTTCGCTCATGACTCTCAGTTTAAATTAAACTATATAATATATGTAGATTCTAGATTGTATAGTATGATGTAGTAGGTTAGGTAGAGTCATATAGTCATATATAGTATGTATAAGTACATGCTTTGTACTATATCGACGTTTGAGTATATGTTTTGTATATAATAGAGAGTGAGTATGTGTGTGTGTTGTGCCTTGCCTTTGAGTCATTTCATTTTGGGTACGAGCTACGAGTGCGATATCGTATATTTGTAGTCATTGTATTATTGTATACCATATATTCTCTCGCAATAGCTGAGTAAAAATTCAAGTGAGTTTCTCTTGCCGTTCCACCGCGACGAGTCTTGTTGAAAGAGAATCTTGCCTCATGCATATATTGCTTTTTGCGTATGCGCTGATTCAATCGGTTTGACTCTCCAGAGAATCAAATTCGTGCGTTCAGAGTAGAATAGTTGTCTCCGTTATGCTGTATTGGTGTGACAGCGTGTGCGTATTCAATCGATTCGTATACACATGTATGTGTGTATTCACAGGCAAACTCCGTATAGTCAAACCAGAAACCAGAGAGACTGAGCGTTTAGTCATTTGCTTTCAGTGTACGCCGACAGACTTTGTGAGATTTTTTGTGTGTATACGTGCGCTTTGTGTGTAATCATCAAAATGGCCGACAACGCCTTTGCATCAGTCATTGAGATTGTTAGCGAAGAAATCGGACCGATTCCCGATTATTTGATAAATCTTTTGAAATTCCTTGGCTACGACCAGTACGTTACACTTGTTGACTTTTGTAATGCAGATCTACTCGATATCGAATTGTTTGCCAGAACAAAGCTATTCGATTTAATCGATCGTAGCTCTCCGGAAATATTGGCCAGTTATTACGGTATGTACGCCACAGATGTATCGAACTTCAGCATTTTGCCAGGACATAAGAAACTGTTGTTACGCATTAGTTCGCATCTGCTAGAAATGGGTCCTCAGTATTTTCAAAATGGATCAAAACTACTGAGACGTACCAGTTCGGTGCTGGAAGAGAGCACTGCAACAGCTAATCGAAACGGCAACGCTTTTTGTGAACCACGAAGTGCGTCACCATCACTGTTGGTCGTAACATCGGTGCCAACGGGAATTTGCAAGCAGGAAACAGAATTAGAAACGGATTCATTGGATTATATAATGAAGCCAGACTACCTTGAATGCAGTTCACCAGAGGAAATGCCTGTGCAAGGAATATTCAAAACGTTATGCAATCCCGAGAAAGCTATTCGAGATATGGTCGATCGGTGGATTAAAGTCTCAAGCTCAAGGTTCAGACCAGAATTATTGCCATTGACCAATCCGACGCATTACAGCGTTCGGGTTTTTCGCAAAGATGAATCACCTCGTCTGTCGGCCTCCATTGGATGTTGCGTGTGTCGCTGTGCCATAGGAATATCATCGCAACCCACCAAATCGGGCAGACCACGCTGGTTGATCTCAAACTTTATGCGACACATGAAATTGATGCACTTCGATAAAAACGAAATGGCCTCGATTAAACCAAAGGATGAGGCTCGGCCTGGTAAACTAGTGGGTATCGAGGATGTCGGGCAGTCCAGTACAGATGAATAAAGAATATATATATATATTTAATTTAGTTTACTGAAGTAAAGAGATTTCCAAATTTATCTTATTTTTTTAATTTAAAGTTATTTAAGTATAATTATATGTTAATAACAATTAAACATATTACAAATGAATTATAAATATGTTACGAATCACGTTTCTGTTATTTCTGATAATTTAATTATCTTATAAAAACAGACAATCAATAAAATAAACAGTGAAGTTACATGCATTTTTAAATGATTTATTATTAATTTAATTTAGAGTGTGTGTATAAGTAAGTATTGAGGGGCTAATAATAAAGCTTCTTCCATAATACAAACGAGCTGAAACAAAATGGATGACTCGGTTCCGCTGGAAATTAAATTTGTTGTGTTATTTCCAATCCCACACCCTGAATTGAATTATCTTTTTTTGAATGTGAAGATGAAGAAAATATATATCTAAAATTACTAACTAAAATAAAAAAATACATAATTTTTGTGTTAAGACAAAAAATTCCGTGAATAATTCTGCAAAAAAGTTAGTTTTATTGAAATATCTTTTCTAGACGTTAACTCCGGGCAATTAAAATACAATTTCTGAAATATCAATATAAATAAATTAAATCGTGCATTTAAAAAATATATGTATACAACGTAATTGACTTGTAACTGGCTCTTTACATCCCGACCGATCCCTACGACAATTAAGGAGTATTATTTACCCTACTAATGGAAATGTGCATTAGGTTGTTACATATTAATTTAGAGTAAAATAAGTTAAAATCTGAGTTGTTACAAGAAGAAGAAGGAAGAAAAGAGATTTTGGGAGATTTTTAACAATAAATAAAAACTTTAACATACAATATTTTAATTTTAAAAGGCATTTTATTTTGCTTACTCCATTATTCAATACTGCCCACCAAAAAAAAAAATCTACCTTAAAAAAATGTTTTCCCATAAAAAAACACATTTTGTAATTATATTAAAATGTGATTTAGATCAAACTTTGATTTAGATTTTTTTTAAATTAATATTACAAAAATAAATGGAAAAATAAAATTTATATATATAAATAATTTTCGAAGATTTTGTTAAAAAATTATAATTTTTAAACTCTTTTTAAAATATAACAAACAAAATAAAAAAATAAAATAAAAATATAGAATATTATTTACCAGGAAATGAAAACGAGTATAAGCTTATTTTTAGGTTTTTGGACGTTGAGCCTTTTTTTAATATTTCTTTTAACTTCACTTGGTGTATATGTCCATCGATAGATTTTTCGACCACTTTTTAACCCACATCTAGTTATCTGATTCTGCTCAAACAACGTAGACTCATTTGCAGGGGACAGGGGACAGGGGATAATTATAAACAAATTTTAAAAAATATAAAAAATATATAAATATTTTTAAGATTTATTCTGGTGCTGCATTTTCGGCTTACCTCGGTGATGTGGTGCTCGCCTAGGTATTTGAAAACCTATACTCAACCGACGAACGAATGCCAGCCAAAGTCAAACTTTTCCAAAATACCGATGACGTCGTAATTTATTGTAAAGAGTGCGGTGTAGAGGTCATTACAACGCACTATAGACGAACTGTAATCCATGTACGAGAGGCTTTTGAAACCTGCACCTGAACGAATCGGTTTTATGTTTTACGAATCGGTTTTATGTAATCGTTCTTCATAAACAGAGATGGCTCTAAGAAGGCGGATTTTAATAATATGAATGCATGGTCAATTTGGGAACCAGAACTGATTCACTCGTTGTTGCTCTGCATACGTAGTGCAGATAATAATGCTTCGCCTTCAATGTACAGGGGTAAAGGCGGAAAGTTTAAGAAGGACTCTAGCGCCACTGTTGGCGCTGTTTTCATGGCACTTGTAATGCATAAACACGCCAGTCGTTGAATTTTTTGAAGTTGCACGTCGGCCGTTTTTAACTTTGACCTTTTCCACCACATATTTGCCCTAAAGAATAGCATTGTTCTAATCATTACTGTATAGATCCAGTATAGCACTTTGGGAGATAAACCCCATGCTTTCCGAAAAGCACTGCGGCATTGCCAAAATGCTTTTAGAGATTTATTAGTTTTTTTCTCAAAATGTTTAATTAAAAGAAGTTTCCTATCTAATATTATTCCCAGATATTTGACTTCAGAAGTCAATTGGAGGTCTTTATTAAATAGTTTTAGGTTTTTACAAAGTTCATATTTCCTTGTATGAGAAAAAAGAACCAACGCTGTTTTAGACGGATTACCCGACAGTTATTATTTATACACCATATTTCTACAATGAATAGTGCTTGTTGCATAACGTTAATCATTGTACTTTCATCCTTACCTGATCGAATTATCATCAGCAAAGCAGATTGTAATAAAGCCTAGGCTGTTCAATTTATGGAGTAGACCATCAATCTCTAGGCACCACATGAGGGGTGAAAGTATCCCACCCGGTGGACCAACTTTAGCTTGTAAACTGACCCCTTTCGAGTCACAGCAAATTGTGCGATTTTGAAGCATGTTGAACATCCAATTGACCAGCATGTCATCGATTCCAAATCCCACAGCTGATGCTTCTTTTAGTGACTGAAAGTTAATTTTATTTAAAGCACCTTCTATGTCTAGGAAGACTAAAAGTGTCTGTTGTTCAAAGAGAAAAGACTTCTCAATGCGAGAGACTACATTATGAAGTGCTGTTTCTACAGATTTACCGGAAAAGTATGCATGTTGAATTTTGTTAAGAGGTTTCAAATATAATGAGGTATCTTTAAGATATATATCACATAGTTTTTCGAGTGTTTTAAGTACAAACGATGTAAAACTAATTGGACGAAATAAGTTTTCTGAGTTACAGTTGTCTTTTTCTGGTTTTGAAATAAAGACCGCTCTAGCAAATTGCCAAGTTTTTGGGATATGTCCAAGTGCCAGGCTAGACTTGAACAATTCGGCCATTGATTCCAGAAGTACTGGGTCAAGTTTCTGTAGCATAATTGGATAGATGCCGTCCGGGCCTGCCGCTGTGTACGGCTTAAAGGAGGATAATAATTTTGATTCTATCTAATGTTATATTGATGGAGGCTGGTTAGCCGTGTTGGTGCCATCATCGAGAAAAAATGTACCCATTTTGGCTTCTGAGAGAATGCTATTGTGATTCTAGAGGTAGCTGACAGAGTCTCTATTTCACCACGAAAGTTCTTCCATGAGTTTGTTTGATTTGTTCTTAGCTCTTTTTTATATAGTCTTTTTGCGTTTAGTGTTCACTAGGAAATATAAGGTTCCAACATACTCGCTTTTTCTTGGTGCAGAACAAATAAAAAAGCAACTTAATAATGGAAAAAAAATACTAGAAACTAATTTTCTCAAAAACCCCAATGATACATTGGTTTGGAATTAAACCATATTTAAAGCTACGAAAAAAATCAAACCAAATGTATGTTATATAAAGTATGTATATTTTTATACTCATAAGTTCGGTTTTGGCGAGCAGTGATTAATTTATTTGTGGAAGAGCACAATTTAAATCAAAGAATGTGTTATAATCACGAAAAGAAGATGATCTATATTAAAAAAAGTATTTATGCAAAATTCTTCATCAAATATGAAATCCATATAGAAATCATCTTATTTTTAGGAAAGCCATGACACATTCTTAAAAGATTATTTCAATTATATTAAAGAATTTCATTAAAAAAATTCCACTCTTTCCATAGATGTATTAAACGTTCTTTGGATACAATATACAAT
>JAAAKO020003472.1:0-21178 GCA_010015015.2 Bolitophila cinerea | reverse complement strand
TATATAAAATAACTAGATGCGACTCGAATCGAGTGATTTTCAATTTGCTATTAAAAATACCTCAAAGATCTGACTGAGAACATTTTTTCGCGGTCGCTCGATTCGTTTCGATCGATATTTGATGCAAGTTTTTTTTTAAAGACGAAGGTGGAAAGTCAAAAAGTTTTAGTAGAATGAATATAAAACCTTGCCTTGTTCATTTAAAAAAACAAAAGTGCTATGAACTAAGAGCATTTTTTGGACTAAAAGTATTTTGTTATTATTAGAACAAAAAAAAAACGGAACGTAAATTATATACAATACATATTATTATCATCGATAAAAACCAATAAACAACGTAAACTTGAACATAATGATAACTGGTAAACTGGGCAACTCGCGTGTTGTTTACATAGTACGCCGCGTCGTTATATACTATATATTATGTAAAGTGTGAACACACACACGTAAATGTGAAATATAATACATTCTGCTAGAATGCAAATTAGTAACAAACGAGCTTGTTGAATATATCGAAAATGAATGCACTTGTATAATTTGTGAAGCAAATTGCATCTCTCAAGGTTGACGAAGACAGGCGTGCGTAAGCTCGTAGAACACATACGGCATTGTATTACAATTACACTACAATATATTTGTAAATGTTTATTTTTCGGTGTGAACTTTATATATGTACGCTTATAGGTAAACGAACTTGTTTTTTTTTAATA
Organism: Bolitophila cinerea; assembly: GCA_010015015.2. Classification (NCBI taxonomy): domain Eukaryota; kingdom Metazoa; phylum Arthropoda; class Insecta; order Diptera; family Mycetophilidae; genus Bolitophila; species Bolitophila cinerea. The sequence continues at coordinate 20,468 of JAAAKO020003472.1, read as the reverse complement.
ATTATTAGATATATACATTGAAAATATAATTACCTTTGACATGCCACTTGGTGACAAGAGGTTCGGGGTGCCAATTGTGTCGCATGACTCTTCGCGATAGTTCATGAACGGATCCACATTGTGCTTACGCGTGTGAGCCTCCAAGGAACCGATCTCGTCTTGCAGCAACGATCCGTAACTGTCGGGCAAAATGAGGCCGTCAAACATTTCGCCAAACAACGGAGCTGAGTCATCTAATGGCAGACATGCATCGCCAGATGTCGGCGCCAGGTGTGTCAGGTCATCGGGTTCCTCTTTGAGCACTGCAAATGAATACATTTAATTATAGCAATGGTGCACTTAAAATATACGGTGTTGTACGTATTGTTTTGCTGTTTTTTGGTATATGCGTCATGAAAAAGAGGACTAATTAATATCTCAGAGTTACGCAAATTTATATTTAAAAAAATTATGAAAAAAATATACACATTTTCTATACATTACCCCACAGTAAGATCGTATATGTATACAAAAATATGTATTTAAAATTCCTATATATACGTAATACCCATTTAGATCAAATGGATTATCATGCAACTGCAACAAGTGCAAAACTTCAGAGTTCACTTCAAACTATTTGCAGCATTGCGTATATTTAATATATATAATACTATGAAATAAGAAAACGTGTTATATTATTATTTAAAGGTCTATCAAATTTACTTTATTTTTTGTCCTTTACAATAATTTAAAATGAAACAATAAAATATTCCAAATAAGTGATTCGTGTGCCCAAAACAAATTTAAAATAAAAAAACTATTTATTTTCGTTCCCAAACCAGTGAACCCAAATAAATACAAAAGTGTCACTAAAATAAATTAAAAATGTGTCTGAAAACACACAAAAATTAACGTACAAAAAAAAAAAAATTCTGGAAATATTTTTATATATTCTTACAATTTTTTGGTAAAAAATATTTTTCTTTGGTAACAAAATATTTTAAATAATCAGTTTTATTTTTTTTATACACAATATTGTTTTAATAGGCTCCATTTATTTAAACCCATTTTTTATAGATTGACAATTGAAAAATTAATCCGGTTTTAAAATAAAATATATACTCATTATAAAGTCTCTTTAAAAACACAAACAAATAATGAGCATGATGTATATTATATAGATACTACATATTTGTACACATCATCGTAAATGGTATGACTCAATTCACGCACATAATAAGATAATATTTATAACTTAAGACTGCGACTAACACGACACTTGCATGTGTGTGTGTGAGAGAGAGTGTTTGTGAATGCAAGCAAAATTACGATACATGAAAACGAAAATACCTGTATTCTTGGTTTGCTTAACTGTACGCGTATAAGCGCAGCATATTTATTGACTGTCTAAATTCCGATAAAAAGGTATTCGGCAACATTCATTGCAAATGAAAAGTAAAACAAAAACCGATCAATTTATGGGACAAGGACTTTCGTGCTTTGCCAATAGAACAATGTCTATTATTGGACTTGTGCGTATTAATTTAGACCTATTTTAATTTAAATACTCTCATTGTCATTAATCACTATATATCGGAATTTAAAAGACGATAAACTGATTTTTAATCTATGTATAATTACGAGACTTTATAACACTTCAGTTATTATATCTCAATATGCTTAAAAACAAATATTCAAACTGATAAACAATAAGTAAGTACATATACAAGCGATTATAAGCAATTAAAACAAGATATACATAACATATATATTTATATAACCATGACTTATACACGCTGTAGACAACATGATTTATATCCTTATGTGGGTATTTTTGTTGGTCCTTTACGACGCCTCTTCAGTCTGCACAATTGCAGCCGATCGCAATGGCTAAACTCGTTTCAATTGTACATAGTACATTTATTATACGATCGAATACGTATACGTGCGCCCACACGTGTGTATACGTGTGTGTATGTGTTTGTGTATGATTTCGCGTTTGTGGTGCGTGCAGACACTCAGACAGGCCTTGTGCCACGGGCCACGATCTTTATGTGGTGCGCCCTGAATATTATGCGCAAACACACAAGCCTCTCAAAAATCTCTGCAAATGCGCCGACGAATCATTCGCACAAGAATTCTTTTACATATACATTTTATGAGATTTAACGTTTTTGACGATTGCCTTATAGCGAATACCGCATCATATATAATTAAACGAGTATAAATAATAAAATGGTAATGTGTACGTACATGTGCGTTAAATTAAACAATTCAAATGTTAACGTTAACAGCGCACTTAAAAGCATTTGAACATTTCCGAATAAATAAATATTGAACGAAACATTTTGAGCGCTAATGTTTGCACGAAAAACGCAAAGTTTTTTTTTATTATTGACACATAACCGCATTAGAATTTCTGCACATAAATTTGCAATGTGTATATAAATTTAGCTGTATATATAAATATATAAATATATGTATGCTCGAATGGCTCTGTGTAAACACGCATGTGCCCAAAATAAATAATTGCAAAGGCCACAAATGGGATATATGAAATATCTTACAACCGGTTCACAGAGATGGCCTTAATTATATATAGTATATATATATATATATATAGTTTCGTATGTTATAGGGCTTTAAAAGGGCAAACATAGTCCAGACCAGACCTCCAGACAATCAATTTTTCAATTTTTACATTTTCTTTTTCATTTTCTCTTACAGTTTTTTTAGTCGGGGTTATACAGAGTACAAAAACCTTAAAAAAATAATACACCCGGATATATGCCGTATTTTCAACTACAAATCGGAAATATGGTCCTTTTCGTTTGGTATTTTAATCGTTTTAAAACAGTTAAATCCTAAGCGAAAAAAGAAGACATTTTTTTGTTTTTGAACTGTAAAAGAAAAACCTTTAATTTCAAGTATTTTAATTTTTCTAAATAAATATTTAAAGGCAATTTTTTTTAAAAAAAAACACAGATTAACCAAAAGTTGTACTGTTTACTATTTTTTTTACTGATCCTTATCTCAGCTAAATGTACCGTTATTTATTTATGACAAGAAAAGAAATGAAATTTTTAAACAATATGTGCTGTATATAAATAGTGTTTCTCTGATTTTTTTAATTATTATGTTTTCTGCAAATAACTTGAATTTACACATGTTTTTAGAAACATATTATGTTTACGAGAAACACACTAAAAAAATATCTGCCACATATATATTATCTATGCAATGAAAAATATCCATATAAAAAATGTTTGTGATAAACATAATATATTTTGTACTAAAACATTTATGTTTGCGTCTTTTATATCTGCGCTAGATATATGTTTTCCAGTGAAACGTGTTTTCTTCTCAAAGCCACATTTTGCAATTTTTGAAAACTACTAAAGGCCTGTTTTATGAACGCTGCTTTGCTATCACGAGCAGAAAATATACATGTATTAATGTATTACAACAACAACATTGCTCGATAAAATCAGTAGGCTCAAAAAAATTGTATGCAGCTACACTAGCTTTTTATCGCGATCAGTATCATGAGCATTCATAAACAGGCCTTAACTTAGTTTTTTAAAATTTAATTTTAGTTTCGTTTTCGAAGTACAAATGAACATTGCCTTTAAAATCATTACATTGTTTTCAAATTTCTGCCTTTTTGTCAAAAGCCCTTTTTTCAATCAGCTAAGACAACTGCTAGATAATACTTTCCATTTTAACATTTTTTTACCTTAAACCGTGTTTGCATATGAAATGATAATGGCTTTTTATTAAATCAGTGCCTCTTCTGAAATTTTAATTTAAAACTATATAAGCATTGGAAGCGCAAAATGAAAAACCGAAAATAACTTTCGTGTCGATTGTGACCAAACACGCATCTAGCGTAAAATAATTACAAATATTAAATACAATTATGGAAACATATCTTGAAAATACATATTTTTAATTGGAAACTGATATTAAAATAAAAAAAAAACGAAAAAAAGAAAATTTCTAAAAAAATGCTTTTATCGCTGCTATGTGTATTATACATATGCCCCATTAAAATATAAATTATACAAGTTCTTCTTCTATCTACCTATCATTTTTTTCTGACGCAAATATACCAAAAAGATCGAAATAGTCTAAACAAAAAAAAATGAAAAAATGCAATACTTACTGTTTAGTTCGGAGCCTTCATCTAAGAACATCAGGAATCCCTTGTTCATATCTTCGGTACGCGAAACGAAAAGTTTTGATGTGCTGGACTGGGATCGTGGTGTCAATGATGAAAGTGGAGTAAACACAGATGCCGTCACAGACTGAGCCCTCTGCGGCGGTAATGCACCACTAGACGTTATGTCGGTGACAGGTGTGAACACCGAAGCTGTCACAGAACGCGGTGGTGGTGGTGGTAAAACTTTTGCGATCACACTTGGTATCGGTACCGGAATCCGTGGTGCAATACACTTGTCTGTAGCTGAATCTTCTTTCACTAATATCGGTACCGCTGACACCAATGCCGATTTCACACCGATGACGACGCTGCTGATTGCAGATTCTTTGTCGACTACTGTTTCGGCGATGTGGTCGTGTTGCACAGATGTTGATTGACGTGCTTCCAACTGGGCACACGAGAAGATATCATTTTCGTGTTCAATTCCACTGTAAAAAAGGAGATGATTCTTCAAAGCTGGTTTTCGTCTTTGGTCGCTTATTTGTTTTATAATTTTGTGTGTGTTTCGTATGGCGCGGCAGTTATACAACCAGATGCGCGATAAATGTAACACATATATACAAGTGCACACAAATTTATATATATATATATATAAATGTATATATATATATATATTATCAGCACGACGACGCGCGACGCTTATTATGAATGCAACTCTCGAGTTAATTATAGCTTCTTTGAGAGAAAGAGATTCGAAGCCAAGATTTTTAATATTTTTTTTTTGGTTTAAAAATATCACATTTGTATTGAATTATGTTCTAACGCGATGCACACACAAACATAGGTATAAGTAAGTATATATACACACTTTATTTTTATTTAATTGAGGATTGTAATCTCATTGACACAATTTTTGATAGGTCTAACAGAAATGTCAGCGTTTAGAAAATAACACGCACACGCGAATTCTGCATTCAAGATTCAAATATATTAATATTATAATTAAAAAAGAGACAAAAAAATAAATAAATAAAGTCTACGATCGCGTAACAAACCGCATCTTCGTCTTGGCGAGTTAGATTTCGACTGAGCTGAACCAAGCGTTTGAGAACTAAACATGCGACCGTACAAGATTTGATCGCACTAGTATATGTGTGTGTTATATATATATATATATATATATTACAGTAGCTCACATATACTAAGGTCGACCTTCTGATAAATATTTAACGATAACAAATACATATACACAAATACTAATAAATACACCGTATGTACGTATGTATATTGCAAGTGATCACTGCGCGCGCGGTTCTATACTGAAACACTTTTTTTATTTAATGCGCTCTCATCAACATACACAGACAGTATAGACACCAATACACACGCAGACTGATAACTCGGTGGCGGCTGCTCTTTCTCTCTATTTAATATGCATTTTATATATACTTTAGTCTTTCGTATGTTTAGCTATTGCGATTTGTGCGCGCGGTTACATAAGACGTTATCTATACACGCAGTTTAATTTTTTTTACTCGCTCTATGTTTCCATCCTTAATCGCGCACTTATACATATATATATATACTATCGTATATAATAAATAACTCGTTATCCGTTATCACGGCAAATGTGTTCTTTTTTTTTGTTATTATTATGGTGCTAAAATTGCATCACGAAAAACGCTTTCCAATACTTATTTTATGTGTATACATAACCGCATCGCGATAAGCACGTTTATCGGAGGACAACAACTTCGGATTTCATATTTTGATATAGAAAAAGTGTCCGTATAGCGTTTTTGTGGAGAAGCTGATCTTAATCACGTACACATATACCACACACACACACACATACGCATAATACGCCACGAAATGCGTTCGTAAAAGCTCCAAATTCTATAATAAAATTATGTTATGTCAGAATTTAAGAGTTCAGCTCGCTTGTAAAGAGAACACTAACACAAACACACACACACACATTTTTATTTTGTTGTCGTCATTTTTTTATATAATCGCACGATATATATATTTTATATAATTAAAACTGTGTATAAGAGTCTGTGTCTCTCTGAATTGGATTTATTGTTGCGTCCGCGCGAAATGCGAATTTCTACATACATATGTGCAATTTTCATCTATATGTATGTAATGTGTGTGTGTGTGAGTGTCTGCTCGCGGCGAATGCAAATTGTTTTTAACGATGCCTGAGCGGATAAAGTCTCTGAATTTATTTGATTCTAAATTGAATAATAACGCTCTGTGTGTGTATGTGTATGTGTGTGTGTGTGTGTGTTACTGAATTCGGTATACATAGACAAATGCATATGTAAATACATGCACAAACACACACTCACGCACGATTTTACAGTGTACGTACACAAGCACGAGATCTAAGCCTACACTGTGTGCAGTTGTATATATATACATGCATTTATGTGTATGTGTGTAATGAGGTAGAACCGTTCTTTTTAAATACACACGTTGGGCGAAAAACGCTTTTCACAAAACAAACGAATTTTTCAACTGACTGTGACTGCGACGTAATTCAGACTGAACGTAAGTTTTTGATATGAACGAGTCTGAAGCGACAGCCAATCCACAAATATTTGTGAATGTGTGTGTGAATGTGTGTGTATGTGTAAACGGACAAAATATCAAACGACGAGACATACGCAATATGTACGTATACAAATGTTCGCATTCACACTCTCTGCCAAAGGTCTTATGTGCATGCCGCACGAGCAGGAGAACAATGTATTTCTGAACGCAAACCTATATATATACTATACAAATACATATATTTATATATATATATACACATATACACATTACACACATACGCATATATATAAACGTATACATCAACATGAAAATTGTTGAGATTCGCGCAAGGAAGATGCGTGGAAAACACTTCGTGTGTATAATATTCCCTTTCTGCTATACACACTATACGCAGATAATGAAGTCAGTCTCATCAGAAGAACACGAGGAAGAAGAGAGAGAGAAAGTAAAGCACACACACGACACAAATAAGTCGTGCCCGAGTGTGAAAAGCTGTGTATACTGATTATTATTTGCGCGAGTTTTCCGTTATAATTACTCTGCTTTGCGTGGTTATATTATGTTTGTTTTATTTTTATAGTTTTTTTTCTCCTTATGCATTGCCGGTAATATGGTCGCATGGTAGTGTGGAGTTCGAGTCGTCTGTCTGCGGTGGGGCCAGGTCGTTTGACCGATGCTACACACGAAGACATGCCAGAGAGGATGAATAATGATATAGTATATAAGTGAGTAGACAATAATAAGACATGCCAAAGTGTCAGTCAAACCAAAACGTGTCTTAAATGCGTATGCTTTTGAATTTTGAGTATGCAGACGTTTTCCGAAATACGATGTCCATTCATTGGTACTTTTTTCTGTTTATAGTTATTTATTTGACAAAAAAGGTAAATACAACGATAAATTCTCGGTAACCCAGGAATCATTCAAATCCGGTACAGGTAAGGAAAATGAGAATTAGACCGCTAGAAGCTGAGTAATAGCTCAATACGGCCTATTTTGTCAGAATATTATCCACGTGATCAGGCTTAAGGGGTTATATACAGTTGTATCGCGCAAAAGATGAAATTTTCGTGTTTGTTTTTTACACCATAAATATATTTATTTAAAATCTTTTGTCAACTTCGAATAGTATTTGTTTCTAAAAACTTGTTGAAATTTTTTCATCAACAAATATTAAATAATAAAAAAGTTTTAGGCGAATTCCAGGAACACCTTTTTTCCGACGTGACTTGCGTTGGACTCATATCTTGAGAACGGTTCATCAGAAATGCAAAATTTAAAAAAATGTTAGAATTTTGAATTGTCTAGTCGCTGAACGAAGGATTTGTAAAAATTGGCTACGGTTGTAACAAAAAATGTACTTTTTCAATATATAACATTTTCAATTTTTTTTCTATAAAACAACAAGTTTTCAAAAAAAATGAAAATCCCTCGTTCAGCGACTAGCTATTATCATAATAAATAAGTGGTATAAATTTGTTGTTGATTGGATTAATAGATTTTTAGTAATTGTGTCCACCGCAAAGGTAATTTTGAAATAAACAGGATTCTGAGATAATCGCGTTTAAAGTTTCAAGTTTTTTTCGCCCGCTGTGAAGGTAGTGCGCTATAAATAGCTATAACTTCGGTTCGAATGCTCCGATCGTTAAACAATTTTGTATTCTCGAGAGTATATACTAAATGACTATATATTTTCATTTATCACAACTGTATATAACCCCTTAATATAGAAAGGAAAACGCTTGCCACCCAGAAAATCTACGTATTGTTGATATAAAACATACGTTAAAAAGAGTAAGTAAAAACCACAATTTTGAGCAAAAAATCTTTTGAATTCTAAAAAAATACAAAATGTGCTCACATTTTCATAAATATCAAAAAACTACCATTTCTAATTTTAGCTTACATTCTATTCTAGAAATGTAGTAATAACTTGCAGTTTGATGACATTTTGGAAAATACATGAACAATTTTTTCCAATTCATGATATATTTTGAATTTTGTGAGGATTATGCAAATTTAATGAAAAAGCAACACAGCACAAATATTTTTCTATAAAAATTATCATTTTTGATTTTGATTTTTCAATTATTAGGAAATATTATTTTTACACTTATTACCAAGTGTTTTTTTTCCACAAAATCATCTAAATCATTGAAGTTTACATTCTTTCTTTTTAAGGATTTAAGAGTGTGGTTTGTTTAAGAGGGAGACTTTTAAAGTAAGCCAACTGTATAGAGAAAATCGCCTAATTTTTTAAACTTTCATTCCAATTTTTGCGTTTACTCATTTGTTCCGTTATTTTATTTTGATGTAGTAGGGAGACCGGGGCACGTTTTGCTAAATGATTTATGACATGCAAAGTATACAAATTAGTAACAATTGAATTAATGAAACATATAATATATAAGCATAAAATAAATTAAAAATGCTATTTATAAACGTTTAAAAAAATATTACACGAGTAACAACTTACCCCGTACTTGGGGTAAGTGGCTACAAATACCGGGAAAAGTTGTTATCCAAGGGTTTAACTGACTTATTTAAAGGAAGATTCATTAGAAACGGTTGTTTGAAGTGTTTTATAATCATTGACAGCACAAGTTCTCAACAAGCATGTTTCTGCATGTTAGAAATTGAACCGAAAACAGAGTAACAACTTACCCCAGGTGTTGGGGTATTTAACAATTAGATTTTTTTCTACAAATATGATATTTGGCACATAATTTAATTATTTTAAACTGTAAACAAGTCAATATTGTTATGTTTTAAATTTGTTCCTATTTAAATAATTACCAACATACGTTGTAAAAAAAATGTAGGAGAGCAATTTATAACCAATCATTTTTGTTTTGCTGCTGCAACACAAGTCCGAAATTCACATGACAAGAAAAGAGAGCGCATATTCTACTCATACAACCAATCAAGTGACTCATCCTTAGAGACCGGATTAATAGTTAAATACCTATTATTATGCCAGCTATGTACGCTAATTTTGAAAAGGTATCTTTACGAATCAATTTTGACTATTTTACTATTTTTGTATCTATTTTAAAAAATATATATCTATTTCAGTATCTACTTTAGCATTATATTTTATTTTGTCGATAATGACTACCAAAGTTAAAATAAATTAATATTTCCTGCAACCTGTCTAGCTACGTACATCATTTAATGCAAAAAACATCATCCTTTCGTTAAAAAAGACATTCATATAATATATGTCAGCACACACCAGCAAACGAATAAGCTTAGAAAGCATATCCTCTATAGCATCCTATATATTTTAAAATACTTTTTTTTATAATTTTCTTTGTTTTTCATGTTTTTTAATTGTATTGTGCTAGGCATATATTTACTTCAGAATAACGATTTTGGGATATTTTGGGTGTGTATATTTCGATTTTTTGATAATTTACGTTAGTTAAAACCGTTAAATTCAAATCTGTAAAGGACCGCACTACGTCAGCCTGAGTTTATATTTCAAAGCGAAAACATCGTTTGTGAGTTGTTTTTTGTTTTATCAAAAGATTATGTGCTCAATGATGTGGCTAGCGATGCGTCAGATGTTGATTCATTATTTAAAATTGAGTTGGACTGTGATGCGAGTGATGATGGCTTCCGAAGAAGTTGTAGAAACAGCGTCTAATAATGTTGATTTTGAAGAATAATTTGGAGGTGGTGTTTAACGAGGACACGAATCATTACGGACGATGACGCTGTAATGCAGAAGAACTTGCAGCTATAGCGATTACTATCAGGAAAAAAGGTAAGGGTTTACCATTAACTTGATGTATTCGTGTAGACAATGTACTATCTGCATAGAGAAGGACATAAAGTTTGTATAATTGCGATTTGCGAACTCTATTTTATGCCATTCTTACGCCGGAGATTGTCGACATCATCCGTTGAAAATCCAACCGAAAATCGATCCGGGATCAAGAGATCATAGAGAGGATAGACATTAGAGTGATTTAATCAAAAGCGGTTGGTTTACAAATGGTCGGTTTGGTCACCAGGGAGCGGTCGGTAGCGGCGATACTGGAAATACGCGCACCAAAACTGTATGTCTCCGCCTAAGCAGAGACGACCGGTAAAGGGATAATTTAAACCGCGAAACTGGAAAAAGTTGCACATGATGTCAACTAGGGTGAGAGAGTGATTATATTGGTGGTTCGGTGGAAGAGAGCGCAACCATCACCTACGCATTAACAACGCCACACACCTTTTCAAACCTTTACACTGAAGTTAACATCTTATTCGTATATTATTATATAATATGAAAGGTATAACAACAATGAAGCTATGCGCGGCACACCTGTATATACAATGAAATACCTATTTATACCTAATTTATATGGCTAATCTTGGGGCTGTTCAGGCCCAGCAGTGTAGCTTATCGCCTCATAAACAGCTACTCATCCTAGGTATATTTTTTGTGTTTATTTCACATGTCATTTACTCAACTAACATACAAAAAAGAAACGCGTTATAGAACCATCAGAATATAACATAGCACAGTCATGTTTTGTTGAATCGATAAGTTTCGGACCGATATTTTAATTTTCCCTCTCTCTACCGAACGTCTAGTGTTTTGGCATCTATCATTCCGTTTTAGTTTTCTGCATCTACATGCAGCACAATGTAAACCCTGCTTAAAATTCTCTTTTGACGCCACATCTCATCTTCTCATGGTTAAACTCTTGATTCCACGTTATATTACGCTTCCTATTGTTGGACAGTCGTACAAACCAAAAAAGTCAAATGTAATTCAAATAATAATCAACCCTAAAAAAGCTTTTCATATAAATTCTCTAGTCTATTTTTCATCGTATATATGTAACTAACTTTTACCACTCCTCACTTTTTTTGGGCAGCAAATAGTTAATCTAGTGTCTTTTAAATTTTTACCTATTTTTGCCCAATTAATGGTTTTGACCATATTTGGTCACCCCCTTATAAGAAGTTAGGGTCAAATTTATAGAACGTATTGTTATCAACCAAGTTTCAGCTTGATTGGATGATAGGAAGTCGGTTAATTAGGCCGCATTAGAATCCGCGCAAGTAAAAAAACAAAAACTACTTTAAATTTGTTTTTAAATACTATTTTGGGTGAAATAGATGAGCTTAAATCGTAAGAACATTGCTCTCAAACCAACGTGTATAAAATTCTAGGCACACTAAATAGTATTTTTTAATAAGTTATTATTAAAAACATCTTGTGTTCAAGATTTCAATCATCATACTATTATATTACATAAATTCATTACACAAAAAAAACATAATAAAAATCTTCCGTTAACCCTCAACTTAACTGAAATCAGACAAAAATAAATAAAATAAACAATTTCACAGTTCAAACGTGCATCTTATCACAGCATGTCCAACAAATGTTCAAAATATAAAACACAAGACAACAACCAATATTCAAAATTCATATGAAAAAAGTGCGTGCATTAATCAGCTGATAAACGATACACGTTCCGCAGAAAGCACGGACCAATGGAATGATATGTTATGCGTCTTTTGAAAAACGTGTGTTATCTTCTCGCACACACGCACACACACAGAAATCATAAAAACGAACCTATGTCAACAAAATAGTATAATATTAGGGTGTATCGTAAAAGAGAATTTATTTTAATGTTTTTTTTAAAACCACACTATAAAAAATATATCGGGTTGTGTAATGTGTATTTTATTTTCTATAGTATTGGATCAATGACCTGCAATGATTTTCTTGCGCTGAGCTGTTTTTTTTTCTTAAATACATATAGGTATATATTATATTTTAATTCATGTAATTAATTCAAATATAGATAAAAAAGTAATATTTTTTTACAGAATTTTGCTCAGGAAAAAACGTATGAATGCTCTCGACTTTAAACGCGGCGTATTTTTTTGAAACTTTTTTCATTATACAACTTAATGATAAATCGAAAAGAATTTTTATTAATTTAGTCTTATTGTTGTTTTTTTTTAAAAAATTCAAATTATATTTATGATCATACGCATTTAAATTAAATAGAACCATTTAAAATAAAGGCTGACGACTATTTAGACTTAAATCTTAAAATATTTAATTAAAAAATATGTAAGAATACAAAAAAAAATATATAACATTTTACAAATCTAAACATAATGAATCAGAGCATTTTTCTACTACACACAAATTATTCTCAAAGCATATAATTTAAGCACATTTGGAGGCAGAGCATATATATACCTACTTATATCAATTCTCTCAAACATACAAATTCTCGCGAGCCTTCTCGAACATGACCTAATATGTGCTCTCGCATCCATAAATAATAATCAATAATAATTTATATATTATATACAAATATATCTATTGAATTTTATATTGGATTTCACGATACGCCCTAAGGCAAGGAACATGCAATGTGTCTTTGATAAGATAAGATAAATTGAAATGATCATTATATTGTATCGAATGGAAAGTTTCGAATGATTATTAAAACAGTTACAATGAAAAAAAATATTAGAGATTGCAAGAATTTAAAGATTTATAGTTTAATTTTAATCACAAAAAATGGGAAAAACAATCGCTTATTCTCATATATATTTATATATATAATAATAAAAATAAGTGTATTATTGTAATTTTATTAGGTATACTATATATATTCGTATATTAAATCGTTATGTAAAAGTTGAACAACTTATTGCAAATTATTACCAACATGAGTAATTTCGTAATGTACATAGATAACGGGATAATACAAATCGATATTATAATTTTATGCAAACCGTCGATTGTTTCTCATGTTATAATAATATATTTTTTATATGTTAGGTTATCCTAATCTAAACTGCAGTGGTCGATAAGATTAGAACATTAGATAAAAAATGCATAGCAAAATGCACTGAGTTTATTGAACGTTTCTCTGTTTGAAAATGTAATGAAATAAATCTTAAAAATATAAACACATTTTATGGCAAACATATTATTTTCAGTATATAACAACATAGTGATTTCAGTTTGATAATCGAGTAATATCGCAATACAGAGTTCTATACTAAAAAAAACAACAACCACTTATTTATAGTCTAACATGGTAAAATAATTGTTATTTTGTTGGACGTTATCTGCTAATAATATATATTTATATATTTTATATTATTATAAACTTAGTCAGTGTATCAGTATGTTTACATGTCGCACGTCCTTGGCCCCATGTTTAGCAAATATCACGGAAAGACGTAAGTAGAAATGGGTTTATATTTAAACTGAATACACAACATAGTGAGTGATTCGTGAGTGTGGTTATGGTAATCGCAATGATTGATCACACATTTGCACTTTTTTTGGAACTATTAAACAAGTACCCGATGTTTCGATTGCGCAACGTGTGGCAGTTACAATGTACCAAGTCACACATCGTCACCAAAAGTAAGAAAAACAAATCAAAGTGCATACCACAACCAATCTCAACTCAACATTGATGCTGATAAGAATATAGTGCTACACATTGAATAGTTAATTTAATATGATTATGTAACAACAAAACTTTTTGTTTTTATTATTTGGATATTCCATTTGTTATTAAATTGAAAAAAACAAATGACTTTCGATGATTATGTGCTTTGAAGAATGTACGATATTTAAAATAAAATAATGTTTTTAGTTCTGTAAAAAATCGAAGAAAATGCAAGCCCTAAGAATTCCATTTATTAAGGAATGGATTGCTTATTTTTTACTTGTTTTTTTAAGAGTAATTGTATTAAATATTAGTATCAAAAAGCAAGTAAAAGTAATCTACAATTTTTTGTGAGATGGATCGTTTCTAGCCAGTAAATTCCACAATGGCTGTTCTGCAGCGAGATAAATCCGCATTGCAGTTCTTCAGCATAATAATTCCGCCTTTGCAGTTCCAGAGAAATAATGTCAGAATAGCTAATCTCAAAAAAAATAAATAAAAAATGTTTTCTTATATTTTTAGTTCTTTTAAAAATTAATTACAAAAATGTGAATTTCGATGTGTAATCGTGAAAAAGCTAATTCCGGGTATACTCTTGACATAAAATCTATTTCAAAAACTTAATTCAAAATAAAATAAATAGCTTTAATCTTTATAAATCCAATTAAATATTAAAATCGGGAGAAAGGTTTTGAAGACATTGTTATTTTAAAGTAGAATTTCTACGTCTCTTTCAAGTATTTTACCTAATAATACAAAATCATTAGTTTTTTCTTTTACAAGAAAAAACGTACACTAAATAATAATAAAAAAGAATATTTTTTTCTCATTTATAAATATACAATAATTTGTAGATATTATTGTTTTTATGAATAAGGCACTTGTTTTTTCCTAAAAAATGTATATATAAATTTAAAAAAAATAAATATATAAATTAAAATAATATTTATTTATAATAAATTACAACTGGGTCTCCATGAGTATGTTTTTTATCAAAGTGGAAAAGCTCAATAATTTAAAGCTAGAAACCACTAAAAAGATTACAATTGATTTGACTACCTGAGCGAACTAATGATTTGTGTTTTTCGGTTCAGACGATCTCAGCCAATTTTTTCAGGTTGTCATATCTGGTTTTAGCCCATTATATAGCCACAAAATAATGTTTTGTGTATGTTTTTTGGCAAATTTATTAGAATATTATTCCTTTGTGTTAAATGTTGGTATATTTTAGAAAAGATAAACGTACATCTTTTTTGGACAATATTTTCTGTATTTTCTACAAAAAATACATATTTTAAAAGTCAATTAACGAATCAACGTATCGACTATCGACTTTATATTTATGACTTTGAATTTCAACGCTCTAAATTTAAAACGCTCGTTTCCTATTCCCGCTGTAAATTTGTGCGTTTAAACCCGGTTCAAATGTTGAACTACTTTGGTGGAATCGGCCATTACTGGTTATTAAGATCACACTAGGTCCAAATTAGGACCAGATTGCGTTTGCCTCTTTATTTAAGATATATATATCTTAATAGATCTACTGATTTTCATCCTTTGTCAGTGACGGTCATAATGTGATCTTTCTAGGGTATGGAAAAATGAAATTCATCTATTTTTATCCTTATTTAACTATAAACAAAACAAACACTTAAAAAGCTGAAAAGGTATACCCGTGTCAACCTGTTTGGGTTTACAAGCCAAAACTTTTTCAATATATCTGAAAAATTCAATTCGGCCGTATTTTTCACTCGTTTTAATCGTGTTTTAAAATTAAAACATGTTTTAAATTTTTTAAATCGAAACAAAACAACTTTATCGACTACTGATTTTATTTGTTTTATTAGTTTTAAAATAATTTTAAAACCGACATGATGAAAGTAAAACACGGTTTTCGTTGGTTTTACGTTCGTTTTAAATCGATTTTTGTTATTTTCACTCTTTTATCAAACTGATGATGTTAGACAGGTCCAGAACGTAGGGCACGTGTACCACACCCTCCCATCTATTGGATGAACTGTACTGCCAATCCAAACTTCTCTCGGCATACTGACTTAAAATATTATTCCAAAGCGAAAACCTGTAATGAAGTAGTCTTACGGCTTCCCAAATTTTTGCCTAAGAACTGTTGTATCGCTCCAGAACTTCCAAAATCCCCTGAAATATCCTATATTATTATATACCTTCAATCCTATAGCTCACACCTCGATGAAGAGGTAACAGACCCAATATGACAGATGTGGGACTGATTATCATGGCAATATTTTTTCTAATTTTTAAATAGTTTTAAAGCCTAAGAAATATTCATATTCATACCAGGTCAGCCAGTTAAGTGTTAATTAAAGTTGTATAATTATATTTGAAAAAACGTTGCGGAAGAGAATTTTGGATTATGAGTAGATGGGGGCCGCCTCACAGAAACTAGTTCAGCATGTAGGCCACCAGAAGGGCACATTGTCCTATAATCCGTTTCTTAGAGACGGTCGCAATCCGGGAATCTACTAGATTTCTTAGTGAACTCTGCGATTTCCCAAGAGGAAGGCGGTGGAGTTCATCAGAAGAAATCTGATGGGAGTACCGAAGATTCGATTTCTCCGCACCTTCTACAGGTCGTGTTATCGGAAAATTCCCAACTTATGCAGGTGCTTATTTAGTTTACATTGTCCTATAAAGTTTCCGCAAACTAAGCCGAGGTCCTGGCGCCTAAAGTTTAGCGTCGATTTGGTTAGATTCTCCTTGGGCCTCTTTAAAAATAGCTTCAATATATTGCAGCCAGTCCAGGTCCACTGTGATAGTTAACCGATTTTCATCAGAACTATAAAACTTCCTGAGTGAGATCGAGATTCCGATTGCAAGTTTCGGTCCTGGAATCTCTGAATGACCAGGAACCCAAATCAAGCTTACAGAGAACTTGCGGGTTAGCTCTTGAATCTTTTTTCCAGCAGTCAAGTATTAATCCCAAAGTAAATCTGGATGCACTTAATGTTCGCTAAACTGCTTGGCTGTTAGACTAAATGGAGGTAGGTCCTCCAATCTTGTCCGATTTCTGGATTTCCAGACAGCAGACAGGGATTGCATATACTTCTGTCTGAAAGACCGAATCGTATCCCCCAAGGGACATGGACGGACAAACTCGTATCTAATGCTTGGGAGCTGGCATTGTGTATACTGACTTACCAGTTTGGAGAGAGACATCGGTATTGTACACCCTACCATCCATTGGAAGGGGAAGGTCAAAAATAAATTATTACTTCCTTAACCTAGGTCAGGTCTTACGAAATATAGATTTATCATATTTCGGCTTGGTTTAGCGAGCGTGGGCATTGTAGCAGTGTCGACAGTGGCGGGGTCGACTGTTCTACAGAGGAAATTAGTTTTGATTATATATACTGTTTCCATAGACATACTCTTTCTAAGGTATTTTCAAAATTTACATTTTACAGCATCAAAATGACACATCGTTATAAATATTTTTAAAAGATCTTGTATTCAAGTTTTTACATATGTGCCAGAAAATTTAAATGTATAAAAGTCTTTTAAAAATTGTTAATATTTTCGAGAAAGTTTTGTTTTTATTATATATATATATATATTTAATGGTATATATATGCATATATATATTCCCAAAATTAAAGTAAAGTAAAGAAAACTTTATCTAGTGATAGGACTATATGAAATGCAATGAACTTTATATCAAAATAGTTTTGGACTTTCTAATTTCTAATAGATAATTCATTCCTTTAAATCTAAACCATTAAAAAATGCTGACATGTTTAATGTATGTGAATATGTATTTGTTTGTATATATTAAATACACTACCATACTATATATTCTTTATTAAACTGTTTGTTGGTTTTAATAAATGAGAAAACATACATATCAAGTAATTAACTACAAGTGGAACTATACAAGTGTTTGTAAAACAATCCTCTGGAAACCAATATACATAACATACTCGTACTCGGTATGTTGTTACACAAAAGAAATATAAACCTCAACATTATATACAAATATACATATATACATATATATATATATATATATACAAATACTGTCGCAAATATAGTGCTATAGCTTGTGCTTTATCAGGGTAGGCCCGCACAATCTACTACACACTTATTATTACTAGTATATATGAGAATACTACACACAATATTCTTGTATACATATACTATATACACAGCAGCTGTGCGAGCGTATTACCCGCTGATGTCTGTGTGTGTGTGTGAGTTTCCACCAGCCGGTTTTGTCTACTCTCTCACAAACGAATATATACGAAATACAAATATGTGTGTGTATGGAAGTGTATGCGTGTATGTATACGAGTATCAGGGAAAGTGGAATGCTGAAAAGCCTATATACTTATAGTTCAAGGTTTTTCCAAGGCCGTCCATCGCCTGCTCGATTTCACCCGGCAAACGCGAGTGTGTGTGTGTGTGTGTTGAGCATTTTGTCTGCTTTTCCCAGCACACGCAGAGCTTTCTCTTACTAAAAGATATATAAGGAAAATCAATGTGGGCCGCCCCTTTGTCATTAAATTATTTCATATACATAAGGACCCAAATACTAGAAACTTCCGTGCTTTCATATAAATAGGCTCGCAAGCCATGTACAAATAATGTGTTATACATAGATCATATTATATACTATATGTATAGTGTTAGTGTATACATATGATGCTTTTGTGTATACTATAAATACATACATATACACATATATATCTATAGTGTTTATAGTGTTTATTTCTAAAATAAGGTGGTCTGGTTTTTTTACGTGTATATAAACAGGATACTTATTATTATTGTCTTGAGGGCCTATGTAGCAATAAAAAATATATAGGATTTATTTATACACCGCGAAGTCAGTATGAAAAGTCAATATTTCAGGAGAAGGAAAAGAGTCTACTTTTTAAGAAGATAAATATTACAATACATATATATATGAAATTGTTTTATTTACCTAATTTTTTGAGGGTGTTTAGGTGTTTGTTCTTGTTTGTCAATTCGTTAATTCAAGTCAATTGATTTAATTAAAAATGTATTAAATAAAATATCACGTACACATACAACCACAATCAAATATTTAAAATAAAAAAATCTACGAAATATAAATTGGTATATACAAAAAAGGCATCAAAATGTTTTAAATCAAGATGAAATTTGGTAAAACATGTAATTCCATGTCATGTCATTTAATATATTAAATATATACAACAACAACAAAAATAGATTTTTTTGTTAAAGTTTACTTAAAAGAAACTGTAATTTAAAATTTAACATAAAATAATTCGCAGACACGCACGATTCTTTCTATTTGAACGCAATATAAATTTCTTTTGAAAAATATGTATGGTTTTCTTTTGAAAATGATACTATCGAGGAAAATCTTGCTCAATCAATGACAGAGTAAAAAAAATATTTTTAATATATTTCAATGTTAAAATAATTGTATTTTTTCGAAAAACTTATAACGCAATAAAATATAATATCTCCAACATAAATTTCATTTTAATAAAAAAAGCCATGGATTATAATTTAAGATAAAAAAAAAATGAAATCTTATTGGAAAATAAAAGAAAAAAAGTAATAATAATAATTGAAAAATGTTTTTTTTTGTTACTTGAGATTTTTGTATGTGTATTTGTGTGTGTTGAATCTCACCTTTACGCAATTCATTGTAACTAACTATTTAAATGAAAACACATTAAAAAAACATAATTTTGTAAAGCCTGAGCACGGCCCATTGACATATGAATCTTTTTACACAAAATATTTCTTATAAAAAAAACGAATTAAATATTTATCATATTTAAGTTATACGTATATTTTTCTTTATTATATGATGATATATATATTTATATATATATTTTGTATTTTGTATAAGAAAGTGTATTTGTGTATGTGTGTAAATACACTTTTCGCGCACACTCTGCGAGACACAACCGTTTCGTTTGTCGGTGAAATAAGGACTGCGCAAGGAGCAAAATTGGAATAACGGAATACACAGCAAACGGCAGCTCGGCCCTGTGTATCAACGCAGATAATCAGCTGAGCGAGAGTTTCACTGAGAAAAAAAGAAAGCACGATGATGACGTGCGAGTCGGGATGTTTGGTGCGTACTGCGTACGTGCGTTCTGTGTGCGAGGCGTTATGCGCGAGTGCGTAAAAGTACCAGGCGCAAGCTTTCGATGTAACAATCAGTATATCACATACATGAAGAAAATAATATATGCTGATTGTGGATGTATACATAATTACACATATATATTTAATATATATATATATATATAACACCATTATATTGTAATATGAAGTGTTTAATT